>NW_010729136.1:1276427-1334492 GCF_000365185.1 Nelumbo nucifera | reverse complement strand
TTAGTTCGAGTGCCTCTTACTTAAATAAGGGCACTTATGTCTTTTCCAATTATATTAATAATATAATAACAGGTCTGGCCGAAACTAGGGTAGATTTTTTCCCTAATTCGAACCAGACCTTTTCTCTTCTTCTTCCTCTTTCTTCTTTCTTCTTTCCTCTCTTCCTTCTTGCTGTTTACTTTACTTTTCAGCTAACAAACAAAACAAACTTCTAGGGCAGGCCGAACTTCAACAAAATCAAACCTAAGATTGAAATTGAATAAGGAACCCCATTTATAATATCTCCCCTATATAGAGGCTGGGATTATTACTGTTCTGAGAGATTGAGAAGTTCTATTTTTCTATTTCTTCTTTTGATCAAGTTCATGTTGGAAGCATGCTAGCCTGGACTGGATTGTTTGCGAAAAAGAGGTGAAAAACTTCACTACTAAAAATTATGAAATCCTCGAAGTGTACAAATATTTTACTTTGTAAATCAGCACTACTATTTTTCCAACACAAGTTCTATGTACATAATATTAACTTTAATTGACTGAAAGGAAATGTACATAATAATGCAGGTAGAAATTACAAAAGGGCCTGTTTACAAATGAAGCAACTCTTATGAATAAATAAACATCACAGTTGAACTATTACTGTTATCTTTTAGTACTTATTGATACTCCAGTTTTGCCTACTTCTTTCATTTTCTTCCACAGATCAAATATTAGGAGATTGAACTTTAATGGATTTTATACAATGGTTCTGCAAAAAAGAGATGAATTGATATCTGTGGCCACAGTGAGGTAACTGTTCTGTCTCAATGATTGTTTCCCGTTTAATTTCTTAATTCTGTAGGAATTTGTGATGTTCATAGGCATCATTTGTGGTTGCCGTGTTAAATTTTCAGGGTCCATGGACAAATGGTTGCAGAGATGCCTCTAATTGCAACCCGTTTTCAACACCGCCAGCAGGGTATGTGCCATCTTCTTGTGAATGAACTGGAGAAGGTAACCTTCATCTATCCCAATAATTTTGTGAAGAATTCATTCTTTTGGAGCGGCTGATCTGAATATGATATTAAACTTTGATGTCATGAGACACACATTGCTTTGCAATTTACAGATGCTATCTAGATTGGGAGTAGAAAGACTTGTCTTGCCGGCTATTCCTCAGCGAACACAAACCTGGAAAACTTCCTTTGGGTTTACAGAGATGCCAATTGAGGACAGATTAGATCTTATGGGTTATCCCTTCCTGGGTTTTCAGGGCACCACGATGTGCCAAAAATTCCTTCCCAGGCCTAGTAGAATAGTCAAATCAAGAGGTACAGTTGGAACAGTTTTCTTTTTCGGTCATAATAACATCACTCTTTAATTCAATAGGTATTTTCTTCACTTTATTGTTTGTTTTATCTTGTTCATATTGGTGGAGTTTCTGCAGGCAAGTCCAGAAGATTAAGGGAGAGGCTTTTGGAAAATTTTGTGGTATTCTGAACTTAGCTTTCACTTCATTCTGGGTATCATGGTCTCAGGTTAGTTCTGGTGATTTAAATTAATTTTCATGCCGCAGGAAAATTATGTGGGTGATTGCAAGCAAAGATTCAGTGGCTTTTGCTATGAGCGCAAACTGAGGAAGAACTTGGGGAAGAGAACATAGAGAGTTCTGATGGAAATACATAAAATGTGCAAGAACGTTTAGAGGTGAAGAGCGCTGTCTAGCGAAGGTATGAGTATATATCGGTAGCTACCTACTGCTCAAGCAAACTTTAGTTGATTTCTATTGTGCATCCAATTGCTGATGCCATGATTCTTTTTGTTTTTTCCTTGTTAGCTTAGCCTCGGGTTATATATAGGTTGTACAGTGCTTTAGCGGGGAAAAATTTAAAAGAAATTGCAAATGACCGTTACCCATATGTTAATTTAAAGCAATATAGGGGACAGGATTCAGGAATGGCTGTACATAGGATAAGCTAATTTTTCATGTACAGTGGATAATTGTCAAGTTGAATTAGTTCTTCAAAGCAAGCTTTATGCTCCCAGTGGAAATTTAATAATGCAGAGCTCTCTGTATTTGTGCACCAGCCCGGAACTTTGTAGTGTGAGGGTTAGCACTAGCAGTTGACCATGGCGGGACACAGGGTGGAAAGATGATGACTGGCTGCAAACTAGTTTGCACTTAGAATATGAATCTGTGAAAGATTCATATTTCATAATGGTCCAGCCCTGCCAAATGAAGGGGAGTTTTTACACCACTGGAAACATCGACTGTGATTCTATGAACAGAAATAAGACTTTTAGAAAATACAAATCCGACAACTAATAGAAACAGCAGGGGCAAGAGATGGACTTGATGTGCTTGTTCCGAAGGCCTTTAAAAGGGCTGCTCAAGCAGTGACTAGTAGTGGAAGGACTGGAGGGGGTTGATGGAGCCCCCGGCAGCGTATGTAGTAGAAAAACTCCACGATGACCGACCAGATCATCTTCTTCACTCGACCTCTCTCCGGAGGCATCGTCGGAGAAACGTCTGCGTACTGGAGCTTGACCGCACCGCGAGTTGAAGCTCAGAGCTTGATGCCTCTTCCAACGTCAGGCTCTCTCTCTCAGCGTAGTTGTGAGTGAAACAGGGTCTCTTTTACGCGGAACTTAAAATTGCAGAATGCAGATATAAAGTGGAGAGAAATCGGAGTTAAATAGTAGGAACTCTTTTAAGTTTAGCAAATTGCAGATAGATACTCTGTAATTTGGGATAGTTGCACTTGTAGGGCTTAAAATTTTCGAATGTTCTATTTTAATACCTGGAACTACCAGACATATACATTCCAAAGTGAGAACTCTTTGTTTTCTGCCGGTTTGCATCGGAAAGGTGAAGAAGATGGGTTGTGAAGATAGAGAATCAAAACGTGGGCATTTTTATAATTTACCATTCACGATGATGTTAGTTTAATGGAATAGGACTTGATGTATATTTTTTGAAAATTCAGGCACTAAAGGTAGCACATTTGAAAGTTTAGTTTCTAAAATGAGACCATCCCTATTCCCTAGCAATTATCTATGTTCTGCAATTTACCCAAAAAAATTAATAGTAAATCCTTCAGTCACAGGTTCACATGTAAATTGACATCGACATCCCTTGTTAACTGACGGCATTGTGGCAGGGAGCTAGGGATAGAACCTTTTTTCACACGGTGTTTGAAACGTTTTGGAAATCTAGAATAGAAATACCCCTATGATTACTTGATAATAATGTTTTAAAAAACTATTTGGAATCGGATGGCCCATTTTGACCAAAAATAAAATATTAAAATAAAAATGGCTAAAACCATTGAGTGGGTCGGAATGAGTTGACAGTTTGACCTCTTGAGTCAATGGTTTTTGGCCAGGATCGGGTTTGAGGTAAAACGGAATTGATTGTCTCGGTGGTTCCCGGGCTGAACAGTCCAACCATCCAGGTCAACAGCAGTTTGAAAACATTGCTTGAAGATCTCAAGAACCAAAATACCCTCATCTGTCCTCCCAGCTCCTCTTATCTTTATCTTATGTGAGTCATCGTCTTCTATTGTGATTATAGACTTATAGTGGCGGATTCAGGACATTTGATCAGTGGGGGTGTGTCTCTGGCCTCCTCTCTTGGGCCTTTTTAAAACAATGAAAAAAGACTTCATTTCATAAGTCAAATTTTATTTGACCACGTACTAATTTATTTGAAACATTTTTAAATCTCAGTGGGACAATTGCTCACACTGGCTTTTATATAAACCCCCTACTGGTGATTTGAATTTGGGATGGAGGGTTTGCTTGGATGATGGACTCCATTTTTCCTAATAAAAGATTGTAAGGATGTTGCAACTTGTAGCCAAGGCGGTATTGGAGACCAGTATTGTGACATATAACCAAGTAACAATTATGGGCAAATATATGGATAACACATCATCATCATCATCACCTTGTCTCAACTATACTGGATTGATTACATAAATTTTGTTCCACCATTCCATTCTCTGTCATATTCATCATTAAACTATAGGCACAAATCATTCCTTTTTATTTCCACGTTAGTTATCTTTGGTCTACCCTTTATTTCCACCCGGTTGAGATGCCCCCTTGCAAATTTATTTGCACTAGTACAAATGCATGGGAGTGCAAATGTAAAAAAAAAAAAAAAATGCAAATTCTTGTTCAATTTTTTTTGGATTTACTTTATTCTGCTTTATATCTTAATTTACTTCATTTGTACTCAATTAAATAAAATAAGTTAAATTTTAAAACAAAAATAGCTTAGAATTTACTCTCAAATCATTTGCACTGCCATGATTTTGCATCAGTGCAAATTTATTTGCATTGCAACCAAACACAGCCTTGAGGAAAAAAAAGATGAAAATGACCATTTACCACTACGGGCCATATTTAAGAACGGGATGCAATGTTCCAGTTTTCTCTTTTTAACCCGACAACGCTTTATACATACTCTTTCACCCCTGGCTTTGGGCAAAAGTCGGGTGTGATACAATCACAAGTTTGCGGCTTTTGACCCAACCAGGAGGGCAAGAGGCTTTGTAGAGAAGAAAAATCAGGCTAAAATCGTAAAATCATGGCCTTTGGTGCAATTGTTGTGCCTCACTTCACGTTGGAGAACAAATCCAATAATCCCGTTTGAAGAATTTACACGGTTTTACTAAAATTTTAATAATTTCCCAATCCGAACCCATCAAAATTAGACTCATTTATTTGGATAATCCTGTATTTAGATTCATATCAATCGGATACGAGGATCGGGTGTTATACAGATCCCAATCTAACGTGATATATTGCTTCCAAACAAATATTAAAGCTATACTTTTGATTGACTGTCCACACGGGGAGGTTGTTGGGAATTGATTGAGCAACGGGAAAACGAAGCGCCGTCGATGAAGCAAATTTGCTTTCACGGCTGCAGCTGAAGCCATAAAGTCAGACAAAAATAAGCCACAGTCCAACTCAGACAGTCGACATCACTCGTCAATCATACCACCCACCGGCCACACGTGCAGCTCTCTTTTTTCACACTCTTTTTCCTTCCTTTCATTTTCTTTTCTTTTCTTTTCTTTTATTCTTCGTCTTTCAATTTAAAGCTGACATCGACTTATTCGGCTTTTCAGATGGCTACGGCGCCGGAAAGATTGATAGATCGTGCGAGTCCGGAAAGAAAGGGGTGAGTTTAAGTAACGCCAGATCTGGCCGGTGTAGCGTCGGGAACTCGGGATTTGGTGGGGGCGACCTCCTTTCTAGGTCTATGCAGGGCAAAACTACAACCAGCAATTGATTGAGGGAAATACAGACAGAAATGGCAAATGAAAAATAGAAATTGAAAAGGATGGATAGCGAAGCAAAAATACAAGAACAGAAAATTTTGCAGCTTTTTTAGGGAAAAGAAATTAAAAAAAAAGCAACACAAAAATTATAGATATATATGATATATATATCCTTCAAAGTTCAGACATCAATTCTCTGTATACAGACTACCTATTACACTGCTTCTTTTTTAATGTGACTACCCTCCTCACATAAACCCCATAAGGCATCAACATCTCCTAATTCGCCTTATTATTCTATTCCTGTAGATTAAATAAATCAGACAAGATCCTTCTCATCACGTTGCCTCTCCTTGGGGGAATCGTTGCCGAACCTTCTGTGAGTTGGAGACGTATGGTCCAATTCCAGCTCCAGCTCCAGCGTGAGTGTGATATCGAGCCCGATCTCGAGTCTGCCGTCCATCCCTTGTTGCCGTCTCCACGGTAATGGTTTCAGCTCTCTCTCCGGCGCCGTCCGCCTCCATCGGTGGATCTGTGCGTGCGTGAGGGACAAAACAAAGTGAGAGTATAAGGAGAGAGAGAGAGAGAGAGGTGTGAAGAGACAATGGCAAAAAACCAACCGGGGCAGTTGTTTTATGGGGAAGAAGTCACGTGCGAGCCTCATGTGATCACGAACGTGTGAGGTTGCCGGATCATCAGAGGAACGAGGAATCTGCTGCATCTCCCATCAATTGTTTTTGTGTATTTCAGGTTTGGAGTTGCATGTAAATTGGAGAGACGTGTTTAAAGATATTGTCTAATAATGTTATTTGTTCCGATTCAGTTTTGTTGAGTTTATTGTTGGGTTACATGTAAATTCGTTCCTAAATGCAAGAGAACGCCTTAGGCAAGAATCTGCAATCAGTAAAGTTGAAGACTCTTCAAAGAAACCTTTTGTGAGACAGTAACAGATAGAGATAGAATAGAGAGAGACTAGTGATTTTCAAAAAGTTGTGTTCAATTGCTTCATTCACACTCTTTAAATAATTTATGAGGAGTCATCGAGCAGAGGAAGGTGCTGATTCAAAAGAGGTTCATTGAACAGTCACAATTTCAAACATTGTGATTGTTAAAAGGTAATTAACAGTTAATGGCTGCTAACTTTGAATAGTGTCTCTTGATAACACCTGATTGGATCGTGACCGTTGAAATCACCAACGGTTAGCCTTGCACCAAAAGTCAAAGTCACCTTACGCAAACAGAGTAAGTTTTCTATTTTTGTTTTTTGCTACTATGAATTTTGTTATTTAATCTATTTTCGTTTTTTAAATAATGTTTAAAATATGATTTAGTATTCAAATTTTTATATTGAAAACATTTAAAATTTATTTAAAAATAATATATAAAACATAAATAATACCCTGCCCCACCACGAACAGGGTAAGTTTTCTTGAATCTTAAATAGGGATAGGGAAGAGATAGGGTGGGGATTAGGGGTGTAAATGATAGTCGAAAATCCAATTTCGAATTTGATATTCAATACAATCGAATCAAATTCGGATAATTTGAATATCCAATCGGTCGAATTTGGATATCCTATTCATATCGAATAGTTAATCAGATTCAAATTTGGATATGACCTAATTCGATTCGATACATATCCGAATTCTACCAATTATTTAATTCTTATATATAATATATAAAATATTTTTATATAATATATATATATATATATAATAATAATTAAGTTATATAAATAATTTATAATTTATATACTTTATATCAATAAAATAATTATTTTATATATTTATTAATTAATCAAATTCAAATCGAATTAAATATTTGAATATTTAATTAGATTCAAATTTGAATATTAATTTTCAATATCTGTTGGATATCAAATCGAATTCAGATATCGGATTGTCTAATCGGATTCGAATTCAGCTATTGCCTGATTCAATTCGAATTCAATACATTTACACCCCTAGTGGGGATGGGGAAAATATTTTTGCTTCAAATCAAGGAAGGGGAAGGGACAGGGTTTGCATAAAACCCCCCAAACTCGATAGTAAATTAGTAAAATATCAGTAGATTTAATATTGACTTTTAAAATATCTATAAGTTTTTTCTCATATTCTTATAATCCTAGGATCCCACAATTCCACTTATAAAATGCCCCCAAATTGTCATAATCCAATTCCTAAAATACCCCCAAATTCTCATAATCTTATTTGTAAAATATCCATAAATTAGATTGTTTTTAGGTGGTTGCCTCGGGGCGAGGAAAGTTTGTGGATTCCCAATCCCCAACGGGGAATAGGTGCCTTACCTCCAACCTGCCCTGCCACCAGGGACGGGGCGGGGATGGGGTTGAGTGTCTTGACTACATGGGCAAAGCATAGGGAGGGGTGCCACATCCCGTGCATTACATGGGCCCCCACTAGTTATAATTACTTTTGTGCTTTTGATAATTTTTTTTAAAGTTATTACATAATCTTGTTATTTAATCTATTTTTTGTTTTGAAATAATATATAAAATATGATTTAATTATTAATATTTTGATATTTTAAAGTTTTTAAAAATTAGTTATTTATAATATAATATAATTATTTATTAAATTTAATAATCCATGAAATTATAATTTATACTATTATTACATAATTTCGTTATTAATTTTGTAAAATATAAAATTATTATTAATTCAAAAGTTATGAAATCTATTATAACTATTATTCTACTCTTAAGAGATTTTTTTAAAACCTATTACATAATTTCGTTATTTTAACTATTTAAAATTTAGTTATGTTAAATATTTTATTATTTAAATATTTAAATAATATGTAAAATTAATTTGTAATATTTTTTGTTATTTAAATTTTATTTCTTTAAAGTTTTTATGTAATTTTAAATATTTTGTTAAATAATTATTTATCTATTTTTAATATTTTGTTATTTAAATAGTTTATATTTATGTTTTTAAAATATTAATTACTTAATTATTATAGTCATTGAATAATCCATAAAATTATAATATATATTGTTATTACATAATTTCATTATGAATTTCATAAAAAATATAAAATTATTAATAATATGAATATTATTAAACCTATTATAATTATTTTTTGTGTTTTTAATAAATATTTTAAAGTTATTAATATAATTTCAAATTGTAATATTTAAATAATTGTTAAACGTTTTAATTGAAACTTTCTTTAGATAGATATATATGAAAAGTGGGGGAGAGGATAAATAGGAATTAAAGATATTTTAGGAGATAAATAGGAATTAGGGAGAGATAGAGATAATTTAGGAGAAAGTGGGGGATAATTAGTTTCCTAATAAAAAGGAAAGGAAAAAAGGAGATAAACCATGTTAGGTGGCAACTCTTAGTGCTTCTACAGGGAATCTTGCACCCCCTTTAGAATTGCTTGGTTTGGGTAATGAAGCAAGGAGAGGATTGCTGACATGGCAAGCTCTACTTTAGTATATATACTAGCGGGCCCTGTGTGATGTACGGGATGGGGCATTCCTCCCTGTCTTTCACCCCCATAGTCAAAACACTCTACCCCATCCCTACCTTGTCCACGGTGGTGGGGCGGGTTCGAGGCAAGGCATCCAATCCCTATCAGGGGATGGGGAATCCCCAAGTTTTCCCTCCTCGAGGAAACCACCTAAAAATAATCTAATTTGTGAATATTTTACAAATAGGATTATAGGAATTTGGGGGTATTTTAGGAATTAGATTATGACAATTTGGAGGTATTTTATAAATGGAATTGTGGGATCCTAGGATTATAAGAATATGAGGAAAACTTAGAGATATTTAAAAAATCAATACTGATATTTTACTAATTTACCATCGGGCTTGGGAAGTTATATGAAAACCTCATCCCTTCCCCATCCTTGATTTGAAGCAAAAATATTTTCCCCATCCCTACCCTATCTCTTCCCTATCCCTATTTAAAATTCAAGAAAACTTGCCTTATGGGGTAGGGCAGGGCCCTAGTTTTACAGGGAAAATTTCCATCCCTACAATTCTAATAATTTTCTATAACTAATTAACTAATAGTAAATTAAATAACAATAAATTACAATATTTTATGATAATTTCCAAAAATTATTGAAATTGTTGTTGTTAGCAAAAATATATAGTAAATTAGTTATTTACAATAACAATAAATTAATGTGAATTAATGTAAATTATTTACTTTTTAAGCCTAAATTATTTACTATTAATCAAAGTGATGTAATTATAGTAAATTAATGTAATTATGATAAATTACATTAATTTTAATTAAAAGTAAATCATTTGTTGTTAATTATTGTAAAACCAAGTATGGCTAAAGTCAACCAAGTGGTTTAGATCGATGTGGATAGATTTAATAATTTTCCTGAATTATTTCCTGAATTATTTATTAAAATAATAATAATAATGGATTGTTATTTAAATAAATATGAAATAATTTCTTATAGATTAATTTCCTAATTTAATTTTCCAAAAATTTTAATAATTATTTAGTTTAATAATAATAGTAGACTATTATTTAAATAGTTTTGGAGAATATTTGTTTTCATAGATTAAATTCTTAATTTTTTAATTATTATTTATTTAAAAAATTACGGATTATTAGTTGAAGAGTTTCCCTGAATTATTTGATAATTGTTAACTATAACTATTGATTTATAGAAATTATTAAATTTCACAAATTAGTAATATCTTTTGTAATAAATAATTGTTGTAAAAATTTAATGAAAATTTATTAAATTACAATAATTAATGTAAATTATGCTAGACATTAAAAAGTTGAACATTTATTAATTAACCAATGGTTGGTCAGTTTCGAGTGACCAACTCCCTAACCCAACCAGATCAGTTTGGCTAGCCAGACAATTTCTAACCGAACTGAATTTCCTAGTGAACATTCCTAATTTCAGCTAAATTAATAGTCTAATATCTAACAAATAACAATAGTTTAATCTCAAATAATTATTGAAAATTTATAGCAAAAATACACAATTGCTAAAAACATGTTTATAACAAAAATACAATAAATAACTAATAAAAAGCTTTAATACCTTTAAGTTATATAATCTACTTCCACTAGTTCAATAATACTAATTTTTTCATTTATTTATATTTTATATTCTTATAAAGTTACTACATAATTTTTGCCATTTAATCTATTTTTCTTGCTTTTAAATAATGTTTAAAATATGATTTAGTATTCAATTTTTGTATTGAAAACATTTAAAATTTATTTAAAAAGAGTATATAAAACATAAATAATTATTAAGAAATATATAAATATAATACCTTGCCCGACCCCGAACGAGGTAAGTTTTCTCGAATTTAAAATAGGGATGGGGTAGGGATAGGGAAAATATTTTTGCTCCAAATCAAGGACGAGGTTTGTATATAATTCCCCAAACCCCATGATAAATTAGTAAAATATTGGTAGATTTAATATTAACTTTTAAAATATCTCTAAGTTTTTCCTCAAATTCTTATAATCCTAGGATCCCATAATTCCATTTATAAAATACCCCTAAATTATCATAATCAAATTCCTAAAACACCCCAAATTCCCATAATCGTATTTATAAAATGTCCACAAATTAGATTATTTTTAGGTGGTTGCCTCTCGTGGGGAAAATTTGGAGATTCCCCGTCTCTGACGGGGAATGGGTGCCTTCCTCCAAGTTTTCCCGCCACCGAGGACGGGGCAGGGATGGGGTAGAATGTCTTGACTACGGGGCGAGGGATAAGGAGGGGTGCCACATCCTGTGCATATCACATGGGGCCCTACTAGTTATAATTACTTTTGTGCTTTTGATATATATTTTTAAAGTTATAACATAATTTTGTTATTTAATTTATAATAATAATAATATAAATTATAATTTCATAGATTATTAAATTTAATAAATAATTAATATCTTAAAATTTTAAATAATGGTATTATTTAAATAATTAAATAAATATTATAAACAACTAATTTTTAAATACTTTAAATATCAATATGTTAATAATTAAATAATATCTTATATATTATTTCAAAAACAAAAAATATATAATTTCCTTTTCAATTTTATAAAATATAAAATTATTATTTATTCAGAAGTTATGAAATCTATCATAGTTATTGTTCTACTCTTAAGAATTTTTTTTTTTTAAATTTATTACATAACTTCGTTATTTTAACAATTTAAATATTTAAAGAATATGTAAAATGTTTAATATTTTTTGTTTTTTAAATTTTATTTCTTTAAAGTTATTATGTAATTTTAAATATTTTGTGACATAATTATTTAGCTATTTTTAATATTTTGTTATTTATGTTTTTAAAATATTTTTTAGTTATTGATATTTTTAAAATATTATTTAGTTATAATTTATCTTGTTATTATATAAATCCATAAAAATATAAAATTATGATTAATATGAATATTATTTAACCTATTATAATTATTTTTTGTGTTTTTAATAAATTTTAAAGTTGTTACATAATTTCATTATAATATTTAAATAATTGTTAAATGTTTTAATTGAAACTTTCTTTAGATAGATATAGATGAAAAGTGGGGGAGAGGATAAATTGGAATTAGAGATAACTTAGGAGGTAAATAGGAATTAGGGACAGATAGAGATAATTTAGGAAAAAGTGGGTGATAGTTAGTTTTCTAATAAAAAGGAGAGGAAAAACAAGGAGATAAGCCATGTTAGGTGGCAACTCCTAGTTCTTCTAGAGGGAATCTTGCACCCCCTTTAGAATTGCTTGGTTTGGATAATGGAGCAAGGAGAGGACTGTTGACATAGCAAGCTCTACTTTAGTATATACTAGCGGGGACTCGTGAAGCATAGGCTTTGATGGAGCGCGATCTGGATACTTCTAGCTGAAAGATGTTCTGGACACTAGTCGCGTGGCAAGCTAGACCAAGCTGCAAGATAAAATATCAAAGAACCCGGGGTGGCTAGATCGGCGAGGTCGCTCCGATGCTTAAGTCAATACTATATTATGGATGCGAGTTGAATGTTTGAATGCTAGAGTGCTAGTGAGCAAAGAATCGCGCGTACCTTCGTCTTGAGGATTGATGCCCTTATATAGTTGAGTAGTCGTGAATCTTATGAAAAGGCTCCAGGATCTCCAGGCTGCATAGATAAGACCCGCAAGATTCATTCCATTTCCGAAGGAGAACAATGCGCCAGTTGATAAGGTTTATCACTTTCCTCCGATTCGAGCGGAGTGAGGATGAGCTCTGTTATTGTCATGATCCCAGGAGATTCGGAATCCGTTGGGGAAGTTTTTGGAGTTGGTTACATGTGCTCCGACTCTTTGGTCCCAAACTGGAACCTCAGTTCTTTGGCTCTGAACTGGAAACTCGGTTCTTTGGCCCCAAACTGAATTAGGTGTCGAGGTGCCTTTATGGCAAGGTGCTCAAGGCCCCGAACTCTCGAGTTGCTAGCGAGGCTCCCTTGCTGAGTTGTCACCCTAGTGGCTGATCGCGTCCACGTGTACCTCGGTCACTAGGTCATGCCAAATCACCCTTCATCAATTGCCCCCCACTCCCCATGCCAGGGGTCGTAACCCCGGTACGGGGAGTTCACGGTCAGCACAAGGAGGTTGGCTCGATTTCTTCTTGGTTCACCTCCCGATTTTATGGTCGGACCGTTGTAACCCATGTGGCTTAGTGAAAAAAACCAGGTCGCATGTCGGGGATGCGCGGACTCGACGCGGTTTATAAACTCCACGGATGCCAAAAACTGTGCTCAACCGAAATCTTTCCTCGAGGGTAGTGCGGCCATTTTTCACGAGAGCCGTAGGATCCTATCGATCTGAACCGTTAGTTCCCGAATATGGTGGCTATAACTGGGGGGACCCAGGTCCCCTTTCCTTCATCCTTCAAAGTGCATTCGAGAGTTGAGGTTGTGCATCCGTTCTTCAGCTCACGTCTTGTATTCGGGTTAGTTCGTTTCCTCTTTCGTCTTTCACTGAGTTCGCCTTGTTCCGACCCCCTTTCTTACTTCGAGTTTGTTTATTCCCTTTTTATTCATTATGTCTGGCCTTAGTTTAGATAGCCTTCTAGATGGGAGTGGTGAGTCCGCTGGGGCCGAGGTGGGTACCTCGGCACAAACTGCGGGGCTTCATCCTACTGAGGTGGGCACTTCGGCATAGGATGAGGACCCCAATCCATCAGAGGTAGACTCACCTCGGTGAGAGCGAGAAGCTTCTAGAAAATTGGCCTCTTCCTCACACCGAGGTCGCCTGCCAGACAGCTTCGGTCCATTTACAATGACAACGGATAAGCTCCTATCCTTGGTTGACCGCTACAGACTTCCTAATGATCTCGTTTATGGTATCCCCTTAGGCTGATTTCCTTGGGATCATGGTCATGACGAGATCGTATTCTTCGAGGAACAACTTGTAGTTGGCCTTCGTTTTCCACTCCACCCTTTCAATGTCGAGATCGTCAAATTTTTTGACATCGCCATAGACCAGTTCCACCCAAACTCCATTCGTAATATTGTAGGTACCATCTCCCTTTTTCATGACTATAACCGACCTCTTGACCTCGACATTTTTTCCTCGATCCTTTCCATTAAAAAGAATTCTGCATGTATTCTACCCGAGCACAGGCGTAGTTACTACATATCTCCACGCCCCGAGTACAAGTTGTTACACAAGCGTCCCAACAAAGTCTCGGCCTGGAAGAGGCGTTACTTCATAGTTCTTAACGCGGAAGGGTGGCCTTTTCTAACCCACTGGAGACCTGCCATCCCGGACCCTGGCGTTAGGTTGGATAAAAAAGTGCAGGAGAAAGTCTGGGCTTGGGCGAAGCTAGGCTTGAAGTTCGAGAACTTCGTGACCGAAGAGAAGCTCGCACAGGCCGGCCTAAGTCCTCTCGGTAGGTCACTAACTATTGTGCTCTTTTTCTTGTTTTGTTTTACTTCGATGATATTGCATCTGACTCTATTCGTTGCTTTCTTGCAGTCATTATGGCCGACTCCTCTGCTGACAAGCTCTTCAAAGGCATGCAGAAGGGCAAGAAGAAGAAGAGGGCCTCCAAGAAGGCCCGCATTCAAGAGGAGGTTCCTACTTCGGGTGTTGGTGCCATCTCCTCCGAACCCCCAGCTGACACCGAACAACCCTCGGTAATCAACCTGGTCGAGGAGGACCAGGATAGGGCTTTCCCATTCTAGTTGCCCAAGGAAACCACATCCTCTGAGGCCTGACAAGTTCATGAGGTCATCCCATTGAGCAACGATGTCCTAGCTCGGAGCGTCTTGAGCCCAAGGCTTGGTCTCCTCAAGAGCAAAGATGCGGTCTTCCCTGAAGAGGTTACTCGGTGGGCTGAACTATCGGCCGCTCAGCTCGGAGGAAGAGCGGCAACACACTACATGGTGGTATGTACCCAATCTTCAATCCTTCTGTACTTAGATTTTTTCTCAGTACTTATGTCTCATTTCTTCTCTTATCAGGTGAACTCTTCGATCCACGCCCTGGTCTACCAGTCCGAGAAGAACTTGAAACGGGCTCTTTAAGCCGAGGAATCATCTCGCAAGGCTCACTCCGATTTGAACCGGGCTCGCAGCGAGAACAACAAATTATTGAGGGATGCGCGAGCTCAAAAAGAATTATTGACCATTCTGATGGTGGAGAAGGAGGAGCTGAAGGAGCTCGAGGTGACCCTTAAGAGAGAGATCCAGAACCTCGAGGAGTTGGTGAAGGAGCGAACTGACATCCTGCTTCGCTCGATGGAGGAGGCGAAGATTAAGGCCGTCGAGGAGTATAAGTCTTCGGTAGAACAACGCGAGCTGCTTTTTGAGACCGGAACAGCGGGCTACCGCAAAGGCTTCAAGATCAACAGGTGGTTAACCCGTTGTGACTTTCCTCACCTCGACCTCAGTGCCATCACAACATCAAAGATCACTGAGGAGATGGCCCTCGAGGAAGCTAAGGACCCCGACTCCGAGGAGGAGGAGATTGACGACCTCTTCTGCGAGGAGACTATGGAAGGGGAGGAGGGAGGTGATGCCACCGACGCCACCAACGATCTCATGGAGACTGATGAACTCACTAACGCTGCTACTGGGGTCGAAGAGCCCCGAAATGATTGATACCTTTCGCCTCTTTTCTTGGACCCCCCGTATATAGTGTATGTCCCAGGCCTCCGAGCTCGGTTGTAGTATCAATTGCTTTCTTTTCTATATGTTATTTTATTTTTTCTAGTTTTTTCCCATGTACTTGGAACTTTTTGTTAATGAAGCATAACAATTCAAAAAGTCTCATGTGTGTGCAAAAATTTTCTAAGTGTTGGTTATCCCGAAGAGCCGAGCTAACGAGCTGGACTCCAATTAGGAATAACCCTGCATTGATGTATGCCGTGGTGGATGGACACTATAGGGTATGTACCCGACCTGTCTATGCATGGTCTACTTACTTGCCCAAGCCGAAGAGGCGATTGGAACTTGTCGCGCCTATGCCGAGGAGGCATTTAGGACTTATCTGCCCATGTCGAAGAGGCGATTGGGACTTGTCTGCCTATGCCAAAGAGGCGACTAAGACTTATCTTCCCATGCCGAAGAGGCAATTGGGATTTGTCTACCTATGCCGAAGAGACGACTAGGACTTGTCTACCTATGCTGAGAAGGCATTTATGACTGATTTGCCCATGCCGAAGAAGCGATTGAGACTTGTCTGCCTATGCCGAAGAGGCGACTAGGACTTATTGTAGTGCCGAGGTCTTCTGTCTGCTCGACACCATGGCCCTTAGGCTTTTGGGGGTGACTCAAAGTCCTCTCTCCAGCTCGTCATCTTTTTGACCAGTTTGGTGGTCCCATGGTCGTGGACTCATAAGTAGTACCTTCTTAGGTTATCAATGTTCCATGCTTGGGGTACCTGCTTCCCTTCCAAAGTCTCGAGCTCGTACGTGCCTTCCCCGAACACCCACCTTACTCGGTATGGACCTTCCCAGTTCAGTCCGAGCTTCCCTGTGCCAGGCTCAGGTACCAAAACTTTCCTAAGAACCAGATCGCCGACGCGGAACTATCGCTTCTTGACCCGGGTGTTATAGTACTGAGCTACTTTCTGCTATTAGGCCGCAGTCCAAATGTAGGCCAGGTCCCGCACCTCTTCTACCAGGTCCAAGTTGGTACTGAGCTCGTCGTCGTTTGTTTCCTCATCATAGGCCTCAAATCGCATTGTGGGTACCTCGATCTTCGCCGGGGTCACCACCTCTGTACCATATGTGAGGTTGAAGGGGGTCTCACCCGTCACGGTCTTGATAGTAGTTCGGTAGGCCAAAAGGACACTGGGCAGGTCGTCCACCCATAATCCCTTTGCTCGAGGTAGGCGAGTTTTCAGTCCACGAAGTATCGTCTTGTTAGTTACTTCTGCTTGTCTGTTCGCTTGAGGGTGTGCCACCGAGGTGAAGTTTTGCTGAATCCCCACCTCGGCACACCAGTTTTGAAACTTAATATCTTTGAACTGCTTCCCATTGTCGGATATCAGCACCCAGGGTAGTCTGAAGCGGCATACTATGCTTCTCCAGAATAAATTCTGTATGTTACGAGCTGTGATGGTTACCAGGGGTTCGGCTTCCACCCACTTCGTAAAATAATCTACTACTACACCCAAGAACCTTCTCTGCCCTGTTGCTGGCGGAAAGGACCGAGGATGTTGATTCCCCACTGCGCGAAGGGCCACGGGCTAGTAAGGTACTTCAAATCAGCAGTAGGTTAGTGGTGGATATTGGCATGCCTCTGACATTTGTCACACTTCTTGACGAGATCAAGTGCATCCACCTTCATTATGGGCCAATAATAGCCCTGCCTTAACACTTTCTGTGCGAGGTCTCTGCCCCCTATGTGTCCACCGCACAAGCCTTCATGGGTGTCGCGAAGTACGAGCTCAGCTTCTGAGGGTCGCAGGCCGCGCATGTAGGGGAGCGTGAAGGATCTCTTGTAGAGCCGTCTGTCTATGAGGACGTATTTGGTTGACTGATGCTCTACCCTCCGAGCCGCATTGCGTTCTACAGGTAGGGTCCCATGGAGTAAGTAATCAGCGAGCGGGTCGATCCACCTCGGTTCTGCTCGCAACACGGGAGAGACCTCTTCTGCCCCCCCGAGAATGCTGTGCCGAGGTAAGTCCTCTATGTACACAGTTTGCCTAGTGTTGTCGCTCGTGCTCACTAGACGTGATAAGGCATCAACCTCAGCATTTTTGGACCTCAGAATTTGCCTGATAAAGCAGGAGATGAAGTTATGCAGAATCTCTTTGACTTTGGCCAGGTAAGCTGCCATAGTTGGATCGCGGGTTTCGTAATCGCCAGTGACTTGGTTGACCACTAGTTGTGAATCGCTGCATATGATGAGGTGCTTTGCTTTCATTTCCCTTGCTAGGTTCAGCTCGGTGATCAGCGCTTCATACTCTGCCTCGTTGTTCGACGTCTCGAATCTGAACCAGAGAGCATACTCCAGCTTCACCTCGCTTGGGCCATATAGTATCGGTCCTGCACTGCTTCCCCGCTAGTTGGATGAGCCGTCAATGTGGAGGATCTAGGGCTCCTCGTCCAAGGTCGATGCCACTCTGACTGGGTCCGGTGCCGCACTGGTTGACGCCTCCGTCGTGTGAGCGAGCTCGATCAATTCGGGGGTCGTTGTGCCAAACGTGCACTCTGCTACAAAGTCTTCCAAGACTTGGGCTTTGATTTCTGGTCGTGGCTCGAATCGGATATCGTATTCGCTCAACTCGATGGACCACTTTGTTAATTTTCCAGACACCTCAGGCTTAAGCAGAATCTGCCTCAGGGGTCTGTTGGTGAGAACAACGATAGTATGGGCCTGGAAGTATGGGCGTAGTTTCCAGGCTGCTATGACTAGCGCGTATGCTAGTTTCTCGATCTCCAAATACCTAGTCTCTACATCCTGCAAAACTTTATTAACATAGTAGATGGGTCATTGGACCCGATCTACTTTTTTGATCAGTACCGATCTAACTACTTCATCACTCGCGGAGAGGTATAGTTTTAACACATCCCCTTCTTCAGGTTGAGTTAAAACTAGTGTGGTACTTAAGTACCTTTTTCAACTCGTCAAAGGCGAGTTGGCACTCTTCGGTCCATTCGAAGTTCTTGTTCTTTTTTATAGTTCAAAAAAAGGGTAGGCATCGGTCTGCCGATTTAGACATGAAGCGGCTTAGGGAAGCTATCCAACCAGTCAGCCTTTGTACTTCTTTTATTTTCTGGGGTGGTCTCATATCTAGGATTGCCTTTATTTTTTCTGGGTTGGCCTCGATGCTACGTCGGTTGAGTATATAGCCTAGGAATTTACCCAAAGTGACTCCGAAGATGCATTTATTCGGATTCAATTTCATATTATATTTTCTTAAAATTTGAAAAACATCATTTAAATCATTCAACAAAGAGTTCGAAAACTAGGTCTTCACGACCATGTCATCAATGTAACATTCTACTTTATTACCGATCAATGGCTCAAAAACATTATTTACAAAGCGCTGGAATGTTGCCCCAACATTTTCCAATCCAAAGGGCATGACCTTGTAACAATATAGCTCGAGCTCAGTTATGAAAGTGGTTTTGTCTTCGCCAGCATGATCCATCCTAATTTGGTTGTAACCGAAATAGGCGTCCAGAAAACTCAGCAACTCATGCCTTGAGGTTGCGTCCACTAGGTGGTCAATCTTGGGCAGCGGGAAGCAGTCTTTCGGGCAGGCTCTGTTCAGGTCGGTGTAGTCGACACACATGTGCTACTTGCCATTGGCCTTCTTCACCAGAACTGGGTTGGCCACCCAGCTCGGGTAATGGACTTCCTTGATGAAGTCTTCCGTGAGGAGCTTTTCGACCTCCTCATCGACTACCCTCCAACGTTCCAGGGCGATGTTGCATTTCTTTTGTCTTACTAGCCTAACTAAAGGGTCGGCATTAAGCTTGTGAGTTATAATTTTTGGGTCAATCCCGGGCATCTCTACTGCAAACCAAGCAAAAATATCTAAATTTTCAAGTAAAAAACTTACTAGCTGGGTTCGAAGTGGTTCATTGATCGAGGCATCGATCTGAAGAGTTCTGGTCAGTTCGGCGGTAGAGACTGGTATGTGGACTATTTATTCTTTTGGGGCAGCTCGCTCGTCGGTATACTCCGCTGGTTGCTCGAGTTCAATGTCCTCTACTAGCTTTTTTTTTTCCTTTCAAAGCAGACACGTAACACTTGCGGGATTCGAGCTGGTCACCTCGCACGACTCCCACCCCGAAGTTGGGAACTTCATCGCTAAGTAGTAAGTGTATACTATCGCATGCAAAACGTGCGTGATAGGCTGACCTACTATCCCATTGTAGGGGGAGGGAGTCGTGATCACCAAGAATGTGTGCTCAAGTCGTACAATGTTTGGCCACGTGCCTGCTTCCACGGGTACTGTGACTCGACCAAGAGGCCTGACCTCTTTGCCGCTGAACCCTATCAAGGGTGTATCTGTCGATTTCAGGTCGCTCTGTTGTAACTGTAATTTGTCATAGGTCTCCTTAAAGAGTATGTCTGTTGAACTACTTGAGTATACTAAGATGCATTTCACCTCGAAGTCGTTGATCCTTAACTTCACTACTAAAGCATCATCGTGCGGGTACTGGATTCCGTGCGCATCGTCGTCTGTGAAGTAGATTGGTTCTTCGAGCCGAGGTCGCTTTGGCGGGTTTTAACTTTCATTCTCCAATTCGCGGATTGAGGTGCTCATAGCTGCTAACGTACATCCGACAATGATGGACCCGTTGGTGATCATATTGATCACTCCGCGAATTGGCCTCTCCTCTGGCAACTACCAAGGTGGCTGCTCATTCTGCCAGCTAGTCTCGGGGGCATTCCTCCTCTGGTCCCCCTTTCGGTCTGCCTGTCCCCTCTCTTCTCGTAGGATGTAATTCTTCAGGTACCCGCGATGGATAAGTTCTTCGATCTCATTGCGGAGATTCCATCAATTTTCTGTACTGTGTCCATTATCTCGATGGAAATGGCAATAGACATTCAGGTTTTTTGTTGCCGGGTCTCCCCTCAGCCTGGGAGGCCATTTGACGAAGGAGGAATCTTTAATAGCCATTAAGATCTCTCATCGCTTAGCGTTTAAAGGTGTATAGTTTGTTCTCTCCACGGGCGTAGTCTTGGAACGCTGACCTGACTTGTGCCCGTGCAAAGGGACCGACTTCTTGACTTGCTTCTTGCCCTGCTCGGGGACTTGCTCTTCTTTTTTTTTTCTGCCTACTGTTGTTCATCCCTTCATTCTCTCTCTTCCTCTTTTCCGCTGGTGGATTGTTAGTCTTCTGGTTAATCTCCTCCTTGGCACCGATGAACTGGTCTGCCAACTTAAGGAACTCGGTGATATCTTTTGGTTTGTTAGCTACTACGTGCCACTTGAACTCTTTATGGGTGATTCCTTTCTTTTTCCGCAGTGAGTCGCACCGCTGGATCAAGGTCCGGTATCTGGAGGCAAGTATCGTTGAAGCGCTTTATGTAGTTTCTGATTGATTCTCCTTCCCTTTGAACCATGTTCAAAAGGCTTTCTTGCGACTTCGGACATTTCTTGCTGGAAATGAAATGCGTAATGAACAAATCGGCAAACTACGCCCAGCTTTTGATGGAGCCCGGCGCGAGGTTCCGATACCAGGTTCGGACTACTCCCTTGAACGTGGTGGAGAAGGCCACACACATGCAGGAATCGTCAGCCCCGGCTAGGTGCATCTGAGACTGGAAAGAATCCACGTGATCGTTGGGGTCAAACGACCCGTTATACTTATCTAATGGGGGTACCTTGAAGTCTTTCGGCATCGGGGTTGCTAAAATCTTGGGAGATAAAGGAGATGACTGGCAAAGCAAGGGAGGTGCAATCTTCGTTGCCACCGAGCTCACTTCTTCTTTTTCTTTAGCTCGCTCTGCTTGTTGGCTTGGCTTTGTTGGTGGATTGTTTTTGGCCGAGGAGTGACGTGTCTTGCGGCGTCGCCGTTGCTGCTTCTTCATCGTCTCAGCTTTGGTGCTGCTGACCACAGTTTGATCTGGTATCTTGACATCATTATGGACATTGTCGCGAGGTGGATCCTGGTACCTTCTTGCCGAGTTCTCCTGGTTGTGGAGTTTGCATCGGTTATCACGAGGCACCGAGGGGTCCTGCCTCGAGTTCGCACCTCGAGCTCCATGCTAGTTGTTATCTCCTTGCGATCCGTTGTTTTCCTGCTAGGAGTGCCGTGGCAGATTGGCCCTGTTGAGCTGAATATCCTCGGGCCTATTTCTAAAATTTCCTTATGAGACTAGAGGAGTGTGTCGTCTCTCCTCCCACGAGGTGAAGCCTGACCTCTGGGAGAAACTGACACCTATGAGGTTTCCTCTCCCATATGGGGGGATTGGTTGACATTCTGGCTAGTTCCAGGCTGATTCTGGTTCTGGCCCTGGCACAACCCTGGGTGTCGGGGTGGAATTGGCTGTTGGTTCGGCGGCAGTGGTGGGAACTGCTGCTGATACTACTGGTACAGGTAATACTGCTGATATTGTTGAAACTGTTGGACCTGCTGCATCTGGATCTGTATCGTCCGGACGCATTGAACGAGGTCATGGAATTGGGAGTGCTCGATTCCAGGGGGACCATGGATGGCTCAGAAAAAGTTACGCCCATTGGGGGAAGCGGGATGCTCACTTGCATAGTGCCCTGTAGTACAGACAGTGACAGGACCCCTGAAAATGTAAGGGGAATAGTAAAATGTCCGATGCATACCGTGGGACCCTGGGGGAAGGTTGATTGCTGATCTTTACCCCCGGTGACGTTCATCTCGATGCTTTTCTCGGTGTTACTGGAAGGATCCATTGAGATAAATCGAAAGCTAGAACTGCATCTGAGATTGGGATGACCTTTTGATCGGGTCCCACAGACGGTGCCAATTGATGGAGCGCGACCTGGGTACTCCTAGCTGGAAGATGTTCTGGACACTAGTCGCATGGCGAGCTAGACCAAGCTACAAGATAAAAGATCAGAGAACCCCGGGTGCCTAGCCCGACGAAGTCGCTCCGAAGCTTAAGTCAATACTATATTATGGATGCGAGCTGAATGTGTTGAATGCTAGAGTGCTAGTGAGCTAAGAATCGCGCGTACCTTCGCCTTGAGGATTGATGCCCTTATATAGTTGAGTAGTCGTGAATCTTACAAAAAGGCTCTGGGATCTTTGGGCTACATAGATAAGGTTCGTAAGATTCATTCCGTTTCCGAGGGAGAACAATGCGCCAATTGATAATGTTTATCACTTTCCTCCGATTCAGACGGAGTGAGGATGAGCTCTGTTATTGTCGTGATCCCAGGAGATTCAGAATCCATTGGGGAAGTTTCTGGAGTTGATTACGTGGTTGTCTGGCTCTTTGGTCCTGAACTGGAAGCTTGGTTCTTTGGCCCTGAATTGAATTAGGTGCTGAGGTGCTCAAGGCCCCGAACTCCCGAGCTGCTGTCGAGGCTCCATTGCTGAGTTGTCATTCTAGTGGCTGATCGCATCCACGTGTACCTCGGTCGCTAGGTCGGGCCAAATCACCCCTCATCAGGCTTTGTTAAGCGAAAGCTAAACAATAGAAATACATAAGAGTATGTGTATGTTTGGTTTTGTGGGAGTTTTTTTAGAGATGTTTTTTAGATAAACATTTATGTGAAAAATGCTACTTTAAACGCTTTTTGCTTTTTTTATTTGGTTGGACGTTTTATGGGCGTTTCAAGTAACACCCCATAAAATTGCTTTACATCTCAAATAAAGTGTGCCACATCAACATTTCATTTCAAGAAATGCCCAAGCATTGGGGGAAAAATGAATTTGACATTTCCCAAATGCACAGAATCAAAAATATACTGTATAATTGTTTTATATTTTAACTTTTTAATAACCAAATTGATAGAACTCCTCCCGAGTTGGTTGGTGTTCTAGTATTTTTGATCGGCTTTGGTTCAACAACTTTTCAACCCAACAAAATTATGTCACTTTCATTTTGGCCATTTGTAAACCGACCAAAAATGAACTGACCCAACCATATATATCAATATTAATATTTTATATTTTAAATATGATTATTTTTAATGAGGGAAAGTGAGAAATTCCCATATTTCTTGGTCTAAAAGATTTTATATCATAATTTTTTTAATTTATTTTTTAATAATACCATTATAATTTATTAAATTTTTAAGCTTCAATCTTTTGAACAAACCAACCAAACCGAAAATAGAACCAACCCGATACAACCCGAGTTGACGGGTTTCCACTAATGGTCAATCAGTTTTGGGTGACAAACTCATGACCTGACCAAGTTGTTTTGGTAGGCAAAACAACCTGCAACTGAACTGAACCAATTCTTGAACACTCCTAATTTTAGCTAAATTAATAGTTTAGTCTCCAATAATTATTGAAAATTTATAGCAAAAATACATAATTATTGAAAATAAATTTATAACGAAAATACAATAGATATCTAATAAAGATACAATAATTACAAAAATACAATATATATTGAAAATATATTAAATTATTCAATAAATAGTGTAATCTCAAATAGTATTTTAATCTTCAATAAATTATTAAAAATACATAATTACTAAAAAGATATAACAAAAATACAATAAATTTGATAAATTAAATTTCATAAGTTAAATAATAGTTGTTTAATCTCCAATAATTATTGACAATTCATGTTAAATATAAAAAAAAATATTTATAAATAATTATTGAAAACATATTTATAAAAATACAATAAATAATTACTGAAAATAAAATAAATATTAATGTTAGTATATGTATATATATATATATAAATATATAATGAATATACACTATTATTGTAAAATTATTACTAATAAATATTATTTTTTTTGAAAGTTATTTTATGTAATTATTAATTGATATAAGTGAAATTAGTTATTTACAATATTATTTAGTTATTGAAAATTTTAAATATTAAATATTTATTCAATTTAATAATCCATAAAATTATAATTAGTACTATTATTACATAATTTGTCATTAATTTTTTTTAAAATATTAAATTATTATTAATATGAATATTATCAAATATATTACGATTGTTTTCTACTTTTAAGATTTTTTTTTTAAATTTATTACCTAATTTCATTATTTTAACTACTTAAAATTTAGTCATGTTAAATATTTCGTTATTTAAATATTTAAATAATATGTAAAATATTTAAAAATTTTCATTATTTGAATTTTATTTATTTTAATCTTATGATATAATATTAAATATTTTGGTATATAATTATTTAGCTATTTTAATGTTTTGTTATTTAAGATATTTAGTTATTGAAATATTTAAGTAATATTTTAGTTTTTAATGTTAAATTTTTATTATTTGAGTAACATTTAAAGTGTTTAATTTGTAAAATTATAATTTTTATTGTTACTACATAATTTTATTATGAATTTGTAAAAACATAGTGCTATCAATAATATGAATATTATTAAATGTATTATAATTAACTTTTGAGTTTTGAATAAATATTTTGAAGTTAGTATTTAATTTCGTTATAATATTTAAATACTTGTGAAAATTTTTAATTGAAACTTTCTTTAGAATGATGTAATTAAAAAGAAGGGGAGAAGATAAATAGGAATTAAAGATAGTTTAAGAGGGAATCTCTCTAATAAATTAGAGATAATTTAAGAGATAAATAGGAATTAGAGACAATTTAGAAGAAAGTGGGGGGGGGGGTGTGGAGAAAAGGAAATCCGTCATTCTTTATGGTTGTTAGAAATAGTTAAGCCTATGTTATTTTTTTATTGTTTTAATGGGTAATTATATGGAATTAAGAAAATAAAAAATTCAAAAAAAGGAAATTAGGAAGAGGGTTTGGAGCAAGGAGAGGCATGGTGACGTGGATATATATAGTGTGGAAGTTTTTCTGGATTAAAATTACCCTCTTATTTTTTTTGTTTGAGAAAGGGTACAAAAGTCAATTTATTATATCTTTAGTGTTAGCTTTAATGGCTACTAAAATGCTCATATTTGTGTATTTAATCCATAACTAATTGTAACGGTTGAAAATGTAACTTCAATTATTACTTTTCACCTCATTTAATCTCCTCTAATTAAGTCTTATACTTAAGGTTTAAATCCAATTTTCTCTTATTAAATCCTATATTTTTAAGTTATTTTTCACTAATAAATGCTACTAATTAGATCTATGTCAATATTTTTAATAGTATAAATCGATATATTTTAAAATTGACTAAAAAAACATTCTTTATTCAAGTGGTGGTTAAGCAATTTAACCATCCGAATCAAATTGATCAATCTACGAAAAATATAAAAAAATTAGACACTATTATATAATCAAATTTAAAAAAAAATAAGTGTAATAAACAACAATTATTTTTATTGATAATGAAAATGAAATATATAATTTATAATAGGCTAAAAATGAAATATAAAAATTAATAATAAATAGTTCAACTTTGGGTTAAATGAATTAAATTTTAACATTAATAAATAATAAAAATTAATAAAATATAAAAAATACAATAATAAAAAGTACATACATTTTGCTAAAAATGCATCCAGACACATGTATAATATCATATATTTATCATATTAAACAAAAGATAAGTGTAAAATATCAGAATTAGTTTTACACACAAAAATACAAAAAAAAAACTATAGTAAAAATTGAACACATCTATAATTATATATTTACACTATTAAAAATATGAATAAGATTGTAGAATTTTGTTTTGACTAAAATACTCATTTTTTCATTTAGTCACTATTTAATTGTGAGGTTTAAATTGTAAATTGAATCACTACTTTTCACCACATTCAATTCACTCTATTTAAATCTTATATATTTTTTTTGATAAATGAACAAAAAAAGATACACAAAAAAAAAAAAAACAAAATGAAGAATCTGGCCAAGCAGTAGGGATGCAAAAGATACATGCACTTTTTGTTTTTCTTTATTTAAATTGTTATATTTTAGTTTTCTTTTAATATTTTACTATTTTCTAAATTAAATTGGAGTGGATCAGATCTAAATATCTGACTTCCTCGTCAGATTCATATTCAAATCCATGTTTATGAGATGTGATTGGATCTGCTATTAATAGTATTGAATCAAATTCAGATATACCCTGACTTGAATCCAATACAATTTGTTTGCATCCCTACAAAGCAGGTAGGTTTGTCAATGATACCAAAAACTTCAAAACTCAATCCGTTTATCACATATTTGGATGAGGTGTTTATGTAATCAGATTTGAATTTTGTAATCTACATCCAATTAATAATGTAAAATATAAAAACAAAAAAAAACATAAAAGTTTATAGAAAATTTTGGATATATTATATAGTAACTTAATTCGATTTAAACAGTAATTACATTTAATTAACTTTTAAGTAGTTATTGACTTCAAATTAAATTAACAATACCAGTGATTATGGAAAGTTACCAAAAATGATCATAAACTATTGTTATTGAAAATTACCCGTTAGTTATTGAATTAATTAAACTCTGAATCTGTTAGCAGTAAATTACCAAAAATTATTAGTTAATTTTTTCGTTTGATAATTTCATAATAAACTATCAGTAATTATTGAATTCACCCATTATTTATTGGATTAATTAAAACTCTGAATTTTTTTATAAAATTTAGTGATTTAAATTTCTAAATTTACTTAATTTAATAACTTTTTCCAGTTTTTTCCATTATATAGGCATATCATTATATGCTTTATACAATTAATGTGGAAAGCATTATCATTTGTTTACATTAATTTAATATTTTCACAGTTTTCTTTGATCCCTGATGAGGGGTAATTTGGCCCAACTTATCAACACCCGGACACGTGGAAGCGACCTGTTGACTAGACGATGACTCGACATTCCATGTCACCTCAGCGAGCCAGGTCAGCTTGGGTACCTTGGGCACCTTGGCCAAGATTGAGGTCCGAGCAACTCGTGATGGCCAGACCTACCGAGGTGACATGTAACCAACTTCTAGAAGCTAGTCAGTTGTGTCCGAACTCTTTGAGATCACGCCGCACGTCTGCAAGCCTTATCCCTATCCCACCCGGATCGGATGGACTCGATAAGCCTTATTAGTTAACACGAAGTCCACCTCCTGGTGCAGAGCAGATTCCTAGTAGCACGGATCGGGGATATCGAAGGTGTTTCGTAAGGCCCACGATATCTCACCTATATAAGGGCACCGACCCCAATAACATAAGATACACACGATTATTTACTCACTAGCCTTCTAGCATATAAGATCTTAGCTCACCCACAGAATACTAACTTAAGCATAGGAGCACCCACACCAGATAAGCCACCCTAGGTCCTCCGAGTCTTCTTCTTTTATAGTTTGATTGGCCAACAAAGCAGTCTGACGTCCAAACTACCCTCCAGCTAAGAGCATTCAGATTGTGCAACATAAATCCCCAAATCTGTTATTGTATAAATTAGATTTTATTTATTCCATTTGATCTTTATTGTTATATTTCGAATTTTCTATAATGGGCCCTACTGGATCTTTGATTATAAGTTTCTCCGGTACGATAGTCAAGCCTTCCAAAAAGATATTTTAATATAGAGACAAAATGCACCTATGCATGTATTTGTTTGGGTGTGAGCTTGGGTAGGCTGGGCTCAAGCTAGTTAAGGCTTCAACCGAAGTCTAATCCGACCTTAGGTCAAGTTTGAGTTCGTTGTCTTTAAGTTCAGTTTTTTTTTTTTAAATGATATTAATGGAATTTAAACTGCACCACTGCTAGAATAATTCATCCAGTGTACTACCCCTCAGTTGGTTTGTCCATACCAATTACTCCAATCTAAAGCCCAAAAACTCAATCCCAGCCCATGTAAAAGCTTTGATTTATCCGTGCCCACCCATGTTGCATCCCTAAAACAACGTTCATGCATCGATTAATAAATTAACTAGAAATTATGATAGTGATTTTTCATTACTTATATTTATTTTAATATGATATTTAAATATAAAATTAATTAACTTGACACAAAATATATATATTTTTTTGAAAAGAGGCCCAAAGGCAATTTCATTCAACTAGTTCGATGAAGCTGAGACAAGGAATGCTAGAAAGAGATGAAACATAGAATCAAGTAAATGGTGTAGACAACATTAAACCCTTACGCGCTACAGCATGAGCAGCACCATTCGCTGAGCGACGAACAAATAAATTTCACCGAGCATGATGGAAGGTGAGAAAGTACGCTCCTGCAATCGGCTAAGATTGTTTGCAGCTGCACGGTGGGTGTAGCGTGTAGAGTTGAACAATGTTATAGGCATTACCTTCAACTATAAATGAGTATGACAATTTACTACATATCTCCTTATTTGTGGATCTTCGATGTAAGGCTATAAGGTCTGAGGATAATGTGAATTAGGACAAAATTCGAATTTCTGGTAGGGGGGCTGCTGTGTTCCACAGCACATTTCTGTCGCGTATTAGGAACATCTCCTGACGATAGTATCAGAATTGATGTCATCATGATGAGATATTTTCAATACATGATAGGAATGTGTTGTAGGATGCCCCTTTTTGGGCGCAGATCTGTATTTCAATTATATATATATATATATATATATATATATATATTTGTTTTTTTGTTAGGCTATTTGTATTGATTTTGATTTAACACCAAGAAAATCATACATAATCAAATACTTCAGAAAAAAAAAATTATCTTTTCCATCTTAATGCTTGAAAAAGAGGAGGAAAAAAATTGAATATTCAAAATTTAGAAGAGCCCAGGTTAGTTTTGCATCATTTTCTTTGTACGGAGAAAACCAAGGTTTTAAAAATTGGACCAGACATGAAACCGTTTTGAGATTGGTTCCTGGGTCAAATGGTTCAATCGTCCGGTTCAAATGGATGGCCCTTTCTGACTTAAAAAATAAATAAAATAAATAAAATAAATAAAATAAAAATGGCAAAAAACAATTATTTAGATTAACGGATTGATAGTTCAATCGCCCAATTCAACAAATAAATAGTTTTTAGCCAAAAAATGATTTTAGAGTAAACGGAACTGATTACCTGATCGATTCTCAGATAAGCCAGTTCGATCCAGTTTTCAAAATCATGGAACAAACATTATCTATACTACTTATAAAAGTGTGAATGAGGAGGTATTGGCTTTTGGAATTTTTCTTTACTGAAATACCCATCCTCTTGAATTTAATTCATCTCCATTGAAAGGGCAGAAAATGTAATTAAAAGAATACCATTAAGTACATTCAATTAGCTCTCATTAAGTCTCACATTTAAGTTAATAAATAAATCACATTCTCTTTCATTGAATCCAACATGTACACTTTTGTTTATCATCATTAAATTCCACTAATAAATCCATGCACAATAATTATTAATAGAATGAAATTTTATATTTTTAAATAAAAATAAAAATGAAATTATATTTTTCACCTAGGTGGTGGGTAAGTAGTTCAACCATTTGGGCCAAATGGATAACTTCATGATGTCATAAATAAATAATACAAATTTAAAAATATAAAAAATACTTTTGTTTATCATCATTAAATTCCACTAATAAATCTATACACAATAATTATTAATATAATAAAATTTTATAGTTTTAAAATAAACCTAGAAACGAAATCATATTTTCCATCTAGGTCATGGGTAAGTACCTCAACCATTTGGGTCAAATGGATAATTTCATGATGTCATAAATAAACAAATTTAGAAATATAAGAAACACTAAAAATATAGAAAAAAAAAGAAATTTTGAAAAAAAAAGTTGGACACATTTCTATTATTATATATTTGTCAAATTAAAAATTAACTATGATAAAATAGACATAATTTTATTAATGATGGGCATTAAATATACAACTTTAAACCGATGGGAAATTAAATCATCTTCCTATATCCATACACAATAATTATTAATACCTTAAATCTCAGATTTAAGGTATTAACCCCCCATTCACCCTCATTGAATCATATATTTAAAGCATTAATTCATTCTCATTACTAAAATTCACTAATTCACCCTGACCAGAATACTCCCTTTTTGAAATATGGTCCCTTTGTTGTGAAGGTAGAAAATGTAATTTGAATGTTATTATTCAATACATTAAATTCATTTTCATTAAATCTCATATTTAAGGTGTTAACTCACATTCACCCTCATTGAATCATATATTTAATGCATTAATTTATTCTCATCACTAAATTCCACTAATTAAATCCATACATAATAAATTAATAATTCAAATAGCATAAAAATTAAGACTTTTAAAATCTACATGGAAAAAGAGTTTTCATCTAGGTGGTGGTAAGAAATTAAGCCATTTTGGGCTAAATGGGCAAATTCATGTTGCTGCAATTAAACAATAAAAATTGAAAAATAGATGCAAAAAGAAATATAGAAATTAAATAAAATTTTGGAAATATTTTTAATATCATATATTTGACATATTAAACAATAATAAGGGTGTGAAACTTTCTTTTTTACTAAACTACCCCTATATTTGAATTTAGTCCCACTTTAATTGTGAGGGGTCAATTGGGTGCATCCATGATTTCATATTTATATACTAAAATATTTAAAATAGAAACAAATTCACAAAATAAAAAATGTAGAAAAAATGGGCATTACTTTGATATTTTATATTAATCATATTAAATTATCATAAAGAAGAATTATTTTTTTTTTGATAATGGAATACAAATTTTAAAACCAACCAAAAAATGAAATAGACTTTCTATTTGGTCAGAGTCAATAGTTCAACTTTTATGTCAATTGTGTCAATATTTGATGTCATAATTAAATAATAAAAATTAAGAAAAATATAAAATGAAAAAATACATAAATTTTGCAATAAAAACATTTTGGCACATCTCTAATATTGTATATTTATCACATTAAGCAAAAAAAAGTGTGATAAATAAGAATTATTTTTATACATATGGAAATATAAAAATTGTCAAAAATGTAATTTGAATTTAGTCCCTTTTTAATTGTAAGGGCAAAAAATGTAATTTGAACTATTATTTTTCCCCTCATTCAAATCCCTCTCATTAAGTCATATATTTGAGGTGCTAATGCTCATTCTCATTAACTCTTATATTTAAGTTATTTTTTTACCAATAAATGCTACTAATAAGATATATGTCTAATACTTTTAAGAACAGAAAACCACAATTCAAGTGATGATTAATCAATTCAACCGTCCACATCAAATTGGACAACCCATGAAGTCATAGTTGGATAATAAAATTTTTATATAAAAAATAAATATAGAAATTACAAAAATGTAGAAAAAAATTAGAAACATTTATGATATTTTTATTAAGAAAATTAAAAATTATGAATAATAAACAAGAATTTTTTTATTGATGATGAAAATGAAATACATAATCCAAAATTGGCCAAAAATGAAGTTATTTTCCTATTGGACAGAGATCAATAGTTCAACTCTTGGGTCAAATGTGTTAACATTTAATGTCATAATTAAATAATAAAATATAAAAACACTAAAATGAAAAAAAGTAGATAAGTTTTACAAAAAAAAAAAGAACAATTGGGCACATGTATAATATCATATATCTATCATATTAAACAAATTTTGTGTACACACATGGAAATAAAAAAATTACAGAAAAAATTGAACACATCTATAATTCTATATTTATACTACTAATAAAAACATGAATAAGATTGTAGAACTTTCTTTTGAATAAAGTTATGCCATTTTTTGAATTCAATCTCTATTTAATTGTAAGGTTTAAAATATAATTTCAATTATTTCTTTTCACATCATTCAGTTCACTCTCTTTAAATTTTACATTTTTTTGATAAATGGACAAAATAAATACACTACGGAGACAAAACATTATAAAAAGAAGTCTAAACAAACAGCTAGGCCTATCAACAATACCTAAAATTTTGCAGCCCAATATGAAGTGTTTACATAATCGATTTAGATTTTGCAGTTTATATTTCATTAATTATAAAAAAACAAAAAATATGATATTTATAAAAAAAATTGAATACATTATTATTATTATCATTATGATCATTTAGAATTGTCACGTATAAAACATATTCATAACTAATAGTGCAGGATGAATGGATGAATAGACATGCAGTTTGCTTAATAAATATTTCTCTATTTTCTACATTTGCAGATGTATTGATGATAAAAATTAATGCCCCTTGAGGCTTGAGTAGAGCCTAGTAGCATAATTGTCTGTGAAGGGATGAAAATGACGCAGAATACGAAAGAAATTAATGTTATCCGTTTGCAACAGATGAAATGATTATGGATGGATGAAAATTAATGCTGATGGCAGTTTTCTGGGAGAAACATGCAGGTTTTGGAATCATTACGAGAGACAAGCAGATCAGAATCAGAAGCTTCTTGGCAGAAAAGTTGGTCCACTCTGCATGCGGAGCCTTTTTGTTATCAGAGAAAGCATCATCTTTGGCATCTTTGTTATAAAACGAGACAAATAGTTGGAAAATATTTATTTGATTAGTGTTTTAGACAGTTAGGTGCCATTGACTGCTTGAAAAATGTTGTGGTCCTTGTGGACCTTTCAGCACTCGTTCAAAGAAGCAAATCAGGCGAGGACTGGTTAGCGTGTAAGGTTTTCACTGGTCATCCTGTTAGTCTTAATTAGGAGTGTCTATGAAAAATCGAATAATAAAAAAATAAAATAGAATCGAAACGAGAAAATCAAATTTCAAAATGTGGTTAATTGAATCGATCAGTTCCATTTTGGTTTGGAGTTTTTAAAAACTAAAGGACATGTTCGATTTTCGGTTAATCTAAAAAAAACTGGTAGTTTATCAAATCGATTGGTATATATATTTATATGTATATTTTATATATATATATATATATTTAATATATGTCACATATTTTTTATATATTATATATAAATATATTCATTACATATATAAATATATACTTATATTATATTTATAATAATCTATTTATAAATATATCATATATATTATATATTTTTAAAATATTATGTATCATTTATTATTTATAATATAATATTATACATATATTTATATAATATATATTATAGATATAAAAAACCAAAAAAGCAAAGAACCGAATCGGTCAAAAACCGAAACCGGCAGACCGGTTAATTGGTGATACCGATTCGGTTTCAACTTGGAGAAATGGAAAAACCAGTACCACCGGTTTGGTTTGCAAAATATGCCCATAATTCGGTTAACTGAACTGTAGACACTCCTATTCTTAATTGTATCCCTAAGAACTTAGTTTAAATTTATTTATCTGATTGTCTGGGGCTACCCCGACTTGTGTAGCTCTGTGTTCTTTTTCCATTTTACCGAAAGAAAAACAAAAAAGTATGAACAAGCCTAATGTAGATTTCTGATTTATACTGTAGAGCTATAAACATTTAAAATGTAAAAAATCCATATTCTATACACCAATGGCCGCCCATGAATTTACATCAATTCTGAACCGTCACCCACCCGAATACTATTATAAGTTTTACATATAATCGAAGAAAAACATTTTAACTAAACACATTTCAAGCTCTGTATCGGGGAAATGCCAATATGATGCTGAATAGACATTATTTTTTAGATAAATGACAATAAAACCAAACGGTCATTATCAATTAAATGTTCCTCCTCCACGGATGATGGAAACGTGTGAGATGGAGGTTGACATTAATTATTAATTTTACTTGTTCACAACCACTTCAGTTGTTATCAAAGGGCCCTTGGTTTCAGTTTTTTATTACAAGGGAAAGGGGCCGAGAATTTTTCTGTCGTACATATCTCGGACCCTGTTACTATGAGAATAAATTGAATATTTGAAGCTTTGAACATCTTAATACTATATGGGGGAAATCTCTTGAAAATGGTGAATTCCAAACCATTGAAGTAATTCCGTATCTCATTCTTGGCATGATGACCAGCATAACTATTTGCAGGTGCCTAATACTACTACTAGAATGCCTCTGATTCATATAAATTTTGGATGGAGGAGCTGGGCTTAATCATTTGGGATCCTTCAGAGGAATTTCCTTTAATTTGACTTTAATGTTTTCAGAGCTGGGCTAATTTTGCATGAATTGGACTTAAATTATTGAATTTCAGAATAGGCCTAGGCTCTGAATCCTGAAATTTCTTTCGTTTCCAGTCTAACCCTTAGCTAGCCCAAGCCCGGCCCAACCCAATTCATAGTCAGGCTGGAGCGGTTGAATTATCTTTAAACTGGCCCAGCCTAAAGCCAACCAGGTAATCAGCCGTTAGGTGGCATGTGAAATGAACCATCCAAATCCCGCCATTGATCAAGGTGGGTAGTTGCCCGCATGGGAGCAATTGCAACTTCGCCCATGGAATCGATGATATCCGGAAGCCCCCATTAAACTGGTAGGAAATAGTTGCTGCCCACGCACATGAGGAATTGAATATCGAGCGGCCGAGAATTTGGGTGAAGACCAGAGAATCATCAGTAGCTTGAAGCTATATGTATGCAAAAAGTTTTGCAGTGGTGAGGACTGAGGAGTGCCCATACGGGGAAAGATGCAATTTCCTTTACGAAGATCCATCGAAGTTTAGGGAAGACTTCGATCGGTAGGTTTAGGGAGAGCTCGGCAATAAGCATTGGGATTGGGACTACAGGATCTCCAGGGCCAGGGGGTAATGGAACTGGGGTTGATCAACAGGAAATTAATGGGTATGGAAATTCCAGTTTTGATGTGAACCGGATGAATTTGAAGCCTGTGTTTTGGAAAGTTATAGTTATCTAGGGAAGTGATTCCTCAAACCAAAGCTCTAGCTTCCCCTTTGTTTTCAATTTTCATCCCAATTTAGCCAATAACTGTAAATTGCCCATTTTGATTCATGTTTAGGAAGAATGGGGTGATTGTTTCAGCCCGGCACTTGTCTGAGCAGAATGGGGTGATTGTTTCAACCCACCGATTTCAAATTGCCCATTTTGCCTCTTGTTCGTGTCTCTCTCATTTCTGAAGAGGTACTTGTCTGAGCAGACACCTCTGTGTTAGGTGTGATTGTTTCAGCCCAGCCCGCCCCGGAAATTCTAGGCTTGGGCCTGGGTTTTGTGTTCAGGCTTGGCCCGGGCCTGGGCCCACATCAGATCCACAAATTTTAGGGCCGGGCTTGGGCTTAATACTTCAAGCCTGGCCCGACCCGCATATATTTAAATTTACACATTTTGTGTATAATGTATACATATGTATACATGTTATTTTACATTATATTATATATTTTATATATAAATATTATAACATGACATGTATAATTTATATTATATAATGTATAAAATAAGTTTATATGCATGTTATGCCATTTAATATATAGATATGCAATGTTTTATATATGAGTGATATTGGCTTGGAATTAGGCTCGGCTCGACATGGGCCTGTATAGACCTAATCTAGGGCTTATGTTTCAAGTTCGAAACCCTAGGCTGGGCCTGGGCCTAAGCTATAGACCTTATCATAACTGCAAAGCCCAACCCGGGCTCGGCCCGACCCAACCCATGATCACCCCTACTCTATGTCCATTCGGGTTTGAGAACATTCTATAAAAGGAGTGTTGGTCGACCCATTTTTTACACACTATTTTTACATTTTTGACAATCTTCTCCTCTACAAATCTGAGCATCACCTCTTTGCACTTTGCGGAGGTTTGGTAAGCGAGTACAAGCCTACCAGTGGCCTATGGGTTGTTTGATCTTGGCGACCGATTTGTGATTACCCGGCTGCACCATAGGGGGTAAATGTGGTTTTAAGGAGAGTGACCAAGTGGCACGACTTAGCCCTCCTCTCTTAGTTTCACAGTTCTGCAACACTATACTCCTGCAAGTTCTCGGTTTGGAAAGCGATTATCGATAAGTTCCATCTACCTTCTTTATTATTTTCCAACAAAATGTTTTAAACCGCACATATCATCACATGATATAGATAACTGACGGATTATTAATGGCACGTATTAAGTTAGCACGTTTTGAAAGTTTAAGTATTGAATTATTACGTTTTGGGGACCAAAGTGGCACTAGACCTAAAATATATGATATTATTAATTGAGAATTTTCCCTAAGAGATTAAAAATATATTTGTGAGCATTTGTTTGATATGTAAAAAGGTAATGATTAAGAGATTAAAAATATATTTTTTGACATTTTTATACTCTAAATAGAAGACATTACTGCACCTATTTTTTAGATACAAATTTTGTAGGTTTTGATAATTTTACTTTTTAACCAAAATTTAAGAAATTGGAGAATACATAATTAAAGCATTTAATGATGAGCCTCACGTTTTACACCGATTTCAAATAAATAACTAAATAAGATGAATAAAAAACAATTTAAAAACGTAAACCCACTTTACATTCATAAATTGAAAAAAGCATAATTATGCAAAGTGCATATTTACTTTTACATGGCAATCAAACGCAGCCATAAAGCAATTAAGGGATAACGTCCATATTTTCAGTTTTGTCAGGTGGTTGCAAGATTTGGTCCCTGTTTTTGGATATCTCTTGCTCCGTAATCAGGAGACGGGCTTAAAGAGTTTAAGGACAGATTTTTGGCTTCAGCACGTGGAGAAATGGAGACTGTGAAGTGTGTTGTGGGCTGTGGTACTTGGCCACGGGGATTGGGATGTTACAGTGGTGCGATGGGTACGGATCGACTTTGGGTTGTTGGAAACATTATTAAGATTTTGGATCCGACCAGGGCGTGGTATTTTGTGTCCACAACAATGCTTCTTTGGACCATAAAGAGCTTGGTCTCTCGCCTTAATGGAATGGAATCTCACTGGTTCTTGTAATTGTACAGCTGAACTGACTATGCGTTAGTGCGTTGTCTGCTTGATTGATTCGGGTCCCACTGAATTTATTTATGGGCCTCCATTGATTTGTGGCGCCTGTTTTTTTTTTTTTTTTTTTTTTCTTTTGTTTTTTCCCGCCCAAGTGTGCGATAAAAATCAGTTTAACCATTTACTAGCGGAGAAGCAGCCCCTACTTTACAGGGGCAATATTTAAAAATGCCATAGATATAATTTTTTGACGTTTATTTAGAAATACAATAATAAATTAGGTAATAAATCATTATGAATAATAAGCAATCATGTAGAATCAGTTTTTAACCGATTATTTAATTGCAATCAAATCATAGACCTCATTATATTGAAAATAATACTAATTTATTTTTATATTAATAAGTTAAATATTTTAAATTAATATTATCTTATTTATTATTTATTAAATTTACTATTTTAACCATGAAACATGATAAAAAATACAAGAAAATTAAAAAATTATATATTTTATAAAATGTTTGGTTCCAGACCTAAATCAATTTTGGACAAGAAAGAGTGAGAATCAATCCAATAATTAATCAAGACAAAATCATAGAACCAAAACTATTATAATTATGCTCATTCAATTGAGCTCCATCATGATAGACTTAATCCATTGGTTCAACCCTACTTTTTCTTAAATAAATTAAATAAATAAATAGAAGTCTATTGGGATGGGACTAGAATAAGCTATCTCGAACCAGACCCGACCCGTTGACAACACTAAATATTGGGCTCAAGGGGAGAGGACAATTTGTTAGTAAATTATTTCTAAATAAATAAATAATTTAGTAAAATAAATAAATAAATGTTTCATGTCACATCTTTTTTATTTTACCAATTTATTTTATTAAAATAAATAAATGTTTAGATAATAATAAAAAAAATAAATGAATAAATAAAAGTTGAGATAGAGAATAGGAGAGAGAGAGAGAGAGAGTTGAGAAAGAAGAGGAATGTGATTTTATTTATAGGATGTCATAATCCTAAATAATTGTATCTGGCACTATGTAATTTTTGAATGCCATTGAATCAAATCATGTAAGGAGATTTGTCTTATATGTGACATTGCTATAATTTTTGAATATTATAGAGGCAATTTTATAGGGAGATTTGTCTTATATGTGGCATTCTTGTAATTTTCCAAACAAAGAGATGTGGGAGAAAAAAGAATAAAGAAGAGAATGGAGAGAGATATGTGTCAATAATTTAGAAAACAAAAAACAGATAAGCGCCAACCTCCCAATGCTGTCGTACACCCTCCTAATGCTTTGCGTATATAGATAGATATATTTTAAAACGAGATGTGTTGGGTTAGCACAACTAGGGGTGTCAATGGTATTCAAAAATTCGATTTCGAATTCGAGATTTGACATAATCAAATCGAACTCAGATAATTCGAATATCTAATCAATCGAATTCGGATATCCTATTCATACTGAATATTCAATCGAAAAAAATTATATAAATAATTTATATAGTTATAAATTACCTAAAATAATAAACTAGTTGAATTCGAATCGAATATTAATTTTAATATCCGTCGAATATTGAATCAAATTTTCTAATCGTATTCGAGTTTGGATATTGCTTAATCCAATTTGAATCCGATCCATTTACCCCCCTAGGCACAACATGGCCCAGGTGTGGTTTGTCATGCCGGCCCGTGGGCTGTCTTAGGCTGTGCCTCCTTCCCCATGAATATTTTGGGGGGTTGGCCTAACATGACCCATAGCCCGAGCCCATGCCGTGCTATGCTATGGACCGGGCTAGTCCGTGTCTGAGCTTTAGGCTAGGTCGGGCCGTGATCGTGTAAAAGTTATTTATTTAAAAAAATTAAAATAGTATACAATTGTTTATATATACAACAAAATAGTATAATAAAATTGAAAATAATTGTTCATTTTATTAATATATTATATACTATATATTATTATATAATTATAATTTATATAATATATAATATATTATATATATAACATATATAAATATATGGGCCATGTTGGCTCAAAATCATGTCGAGTTGTGTCGGATCGTGGGCAGTGCGACCCGGTTTACACCTCTATATATATCTATATCTAATTATTTATACATATTTATTTTTTTACTATTATTAAAAGTGTGAATTATAGAGTGGAACTTTTGTTTGACTAAAATACCTATTTTATGAATTTGAACCCTCTCTATTTTTTAGGGTACAGAATGTAATTTGAACTATTATATTTCTCCTTATTCTATGTATTAACTCTCATTCTCTCATTTAATGATTGAATCTGGCGTATATTAATTAAATATATTATTTAAGAAAAATAAGTGTAACAAAAAATAAATATTTTTATTGATGACATAAAAAATATACAAATTTAAAATCAATTAAAAAATGGTGTTGTTTTCCTATTTGGCTTGGTGGTGAGTCAACAATTCAACATTTTGGGTCAAATGTATCAATCCTTGATGTCATAATTAAATAATAATAAAAATTTAAAAAGATGAAAATACACAAAAGTATAAAAATACAAAAAAAGAATTGTAGAATACATTTTAAAAATTGTAGAAAACATTTTGGGTACATCTCTAATATTGTATATTCATCATATTAATAAAAAATAAGTGTGGCAAAATAAGAATAATTTTCATTGACATAGAAATAAAAAATTCATAGAAAAATTTCGAAACATATTATTTATTACCATCATCATAAAAAATTTCCACATGCAAAGCACATGCACACTTACTAGAAGTACCAATAAGAGTGAAACTTTTATTTGATTAAAATACCTACATTTTTGGATTTAGTCTCTCTCTAAATGTGAGGGTAGAAAATATAATTTGAACTACTACTTTTCACCTCATTCAATTCCCTCTCATTAAGTCTTACATTTAAAGGCATTAGCTCCCATTCTTTCTTTTGTTTTTTTCATACCGATCAATTAGATCTATATCCAATATTTTTAAGATTTAACAAGATAAAACCATTTTTTTAAAACTCGTCCAAAATCAAAACTGTTGTGGTGGATAAGCAATTCAACCATATAGTTCAAGTGGGCTGATCTATGATCTTATAATACATAATAAAAAATTTTAAAATAGAAATAAATACAAAATAACAAAAAATGTAGAAAAAATTGGACACACCTTTAATACTTTAGATCAACCATATAAAAGAAAAATAAATGTGACAAATAATAATTGTTTTATTGATGTTGGAAATGAAATTTAACATTTAAGACTGATCCAAAAATGAAATTGCTTTCTTATTTGGTGACAAGTCAATAATTTAACCTTTTGGGTTAAAATTGTCAACACTTGATGTCAAAATTAAATAATAAAATTTAAAAATTTAAAAACACAAAAATAAGAATACATAGATTCACCAAAAATATTAATCTATTAAACAAAAAAAAGTGTGATAAAGAAGAATTATTTTTAGTAGTGATGGAAATGAAATATTAAATTTAAAACCAACACAAAAAATGAATTGATTTCCTATTTGATGGTAGGTCAAAAATTCAATGTTTTGGGTCAAAATGTGTCTCTTGATACCATAATTATGAAAAAAATACCAGAATTTTGTAGAAAACATTTGGACAGATTTTACATTAATAAGATTAAATTTTTAAAGGAATCAAGCTATGTCTTCCCCTATATTTATAAAGGACATTCAGTTTTGGATCCATTTATTTGTAATTATGATTTTCACTTTAATTTGATATATAAAGTATGCTTTTAATCTCATTTGCACTTATTGGTTGTGCAAATTTTGCATCCCAAAACTAATGCAAAATTTGCACCACATTCCTTCATAGTTCTTTAATGTTCTTTTATGCCGTTATTTCTCTAGCTTTCACATAGTTTACAAAGCCTTTATACTTGCTCTTTGTTCTCTTGGGTATTGGGAAGTATTAGGAAGGGAGCACTACTTGACTTTATTAGTGTTTCTCTCTTGCTACTATGGCCCCGTTCTCTTTTTGGTAAGTTATTTATGTGGGTAAATGCACTTATCCGGGTATGTGTTTCTTAGGAAAGACTTACCTGGGTAAGTGCATTTACCTATGTTCTTTTATTTTCCATGTAAATAAGACAATAACCAATTTATCCATAAAAGCCATTATTAGAAGGGTCATTTTTGTCCCATTCAAGTATTGACAACTTCCCCCTAGGTGTAAAAGTTATTTACCTAGCTAGGATATGGGTATCACTTAAACTTTCCTTGGTCCTCGCATAAATCTGAAAAAAGAACATGGGTTTCTTTGTCAATAGGAATCAAAATCTTATTGACCAACTTTCCCCCACTCTCAAAATCCAAAAAAAAGAATGCCCCCTATATGTCTTATAGACATATGGAGAGTGTGATAAGAGAACCCCGCACACACGTGCATAGATAAGACGTGCTTGGATCTGTTATCCATAAGCTGTCGCATGTGTGGTCCCAAGGTATTTTTTTTGTTTGTATTTTCTCCATTTCCTTTTGTTTTATGCTGTTTTCTTTTTAGTTAAATGCCTCTCTATTTAACTTACCTACAGTAGGTGAAAGGCAAGCTATGCGGGTTTTCCCAAGGTAGAGGGTTTACATGAGAGAGTAAAGAGCAGATCTGGCAAAAAGTTGACCCAACCCAACTCGAAAAAATAGGGTTAGGGTTTCATATTTAGGTACCTGAATGTGAGAATGACCCGATCTGATCCAACCCAGAAAAAAACTGGGTTGGGTTGGGTTGGGTCATGGGTCAACCCACTGACTAGATTGTCAAGTCTAATTGGGACTATTTATGCATTGTTAGAAGTTTCCACTCTTTGATTTTTTCTATTTAGTCTTTACTCTTTAAATTATTAAAAGTTCAAGTTTTTTTTTTTATTTTATATTTGGAATTCTATGGTTAATTCCTTTAATTTTGGCATTTTTATGTAGTTTTTTCTTTATTTTTTTTAAATTTCAGTTATTTTTTGGGATGACCCGAATTGACCCATGGGTCAACCCTAACCCGAACATTTAGGGTTAGGGTCTAGCATTTGATAACCGAACCCGAAATTCAACCCGAAGTGTCTTGACCCAACCCGAACCGACCCACCCAACCCAATTGCCAGGTCAAGTAAAGAGTAGAACTATGCAAGAGCAGCACGCAGGGGTAGAACGATCATGGAGAAGACAATCGCTTCTCAATGTTTTATAGCAGCACCCATTTATTACACTCTTTCTTTTTATTTACAAAGAAGTACGGACAGGCCCAATGCAGATTTCTGAATCCCATTTCAGATCTATAAAGATTCAAAATGTCAAATACCCACACTTTATGCACCAACGCCCCCCTGTGAATTGGCTTCAATTCCGAGTTGGCACCTACTTCAACAGTACTTTGGGCCTACAAATTCTGACCCTAGGCTGAACCGCCATTCTCCCTATTTACGGGAGATTGGTTTTTTCCATTAGTTATTTGTACTAAATCTTTGTACCTAAAGAAGTGAAATCGGTTTTAAGGTCAGCGCCAATAGCAGTGCCTCAGCCTATTTTTATAATTTTATATACTCTTATTCTTCTTGGTTTCTCTTACTTAGGTTGTTTTTGGTATCATTGTTGTTTCTACTTGAAATGCTTTGACTTGATCAATATAAATTGTTGAGAGATAGGTATTGTCACATCACATGTGAGAATTATTTCAGCTAGAATAATTACACTTTACCCCTTAGAGCAAGAAACGCCAATTTGATATTTCTAAAAGCAGCCTCTCACATAAGTATTTTTAAGGTAGACCTATTTGAACCATAAATAAAAATTATATGCCAATTTATAATCTATAAATAACCTCAAAAAACAATTGTATGTCAATTTATATTGATGAACACAAAATGTTTCAGGCAGAAATAACAATGGTACCAAATACCAATTTGTAGAACTACATATATCACTGTTCTTAGACATGCTCCATTGTTGGTTACCTACTCTTTATTTTTCTTTTATCCTGTACTTATTATTTCTCATAATCTGATTGCATTTCAGTTATTATCTTGCATTTGTGTCTCACAGCACATTCCCGCCATGTATTAGGAACATCTCCCGATAATAGTACAGAAATGATGATGTCATCATCGGAAGATGCTCTAAATACATGGCAGGAATGTGCTATGGGACATTGTGGGGCGCAAATCTGAACTCACTTCTACATCCCACAATGTTCCACAGCTCGCCATGTATTAGGAAAATCTCTCGAAAATAGTACCAGAAATGATGATGTCATCGTAGGAGATGCTCCCAAAAGACGGTCCTACTTTGTGGGGCGTAAGGTTTCTCATATCTTATTATAATATTACTAGTAATTAAGCACATGCGTTGCACTTGAGAAAAAATTCTTCATATTAATTACTTGAATTTTAGATATATCATAGTTAAGATAGAAATTGAAAATTAACAAAACTAACAATATAATTAAAAATAAACTTAAATATTTGTTATTCAATTATGACATCATGGGTTTCTTGGAAAAGTTGGATCATTGACCCACCATCTAGATAAGAAAATAATATTGCTTTTGGATTAGTTTTGAATTAGGGAAAATTATAGTCAAAGCTAGTTGTACATTTAAAATTAGGCTACAAGTTGGTCCATAAACCAACATAACTTTGATAACCGGTTCTACATTTGAAATTATAAAAACCTCCACCATGTCATTAGAGGCTTATGTGGTTGTTGCCAAAATGGGACTCTTAATCCATGTTGAACACAACAAAAATCTTATACTGAAATTGCTCTTCAATGTTGGGTGATTGGAAAATAAAAAAATGGGTTTTTAGTCTCTCTCTAGTCAACAACTATGTGATTTGAAAATAAATAAAAATGGTTTTTGGTTTCTGTATTTACGTTCTCTATATAAATTTCTCTCATTCTCTCTCTACCTATCGTTCTCCCTTAATCTCTTACATTCTCTTTCTTGGTCGATATCTCATTCTCCCTTAATTTATATCGTTCTCCTTCATTTTCTCTCCCACTCCCTCTTTTATTTGTTTTATTTTCTTACACACCTATATGATATTAATAAGATTGTATAAAAGAACATGATACTAACTTGGTATGGTTCAAAAATTATTACACCAATTTGATAAAAATTCACAAGAAACTCTTGACTATGAAATTTACACCAACTGGAGAACGATAGAGATAGAGGGAGAAGGAGATATATATTGACCAAGAGGGAGAGTGAGGGAGAAGAATGAGAAAGATTGAGGGAGAACAGTAAAGAGAGGGAGAGAGAGAGAGTTTTTGATTTGGCTACAAACCGAATTTGAGAGAGTGGGAGAGATAGAGAGAGCGGGTTTGTAGAGAGATAATGATCTTTATTAATTTGAAGAGTAATACAGAAGGGGTTTATATACAAAAGGAAAAAGAAAATGCTAACAAACTCATAACTAATCTTGGTTGGCCAACTAATCTTGGTTAGTCAATCTTGGCTAATCGTGACTAACTTTGTGAGATGCTGGTTTAGTCTCTAATAGCCCCCCTCAAGCTGGAGCATACAAATTTTGAATGCCCAGCTTGTAGATTGAACTATTAAATGAGTGAGGTGGCAAGGGCTTAGTGAAACAGTCAGCTAATTGGTCTTCAGAAGCTATTGGCATTAGGTGAATCAGACCAGCTTGCAACTTTTCCTGTACAATGTGGCAATCTATGTCAATATGTTTTGTACGCTCATGAAAAACTGGATTACGAGCAATGTGAAGAATTGATCGATTGTCACAGAACACAAAAGCAGGGGCAACTTGAGGAATCTGCAAGTCTTTCAATAAATAAGCCATTGAACTTCACATGTAACAGTAGCAAGTGCACGATACTTGGCTTCAGAGGAAGATTTGGAAACAGTTTGTTGCTTCTTCGATTTCCAAGATATTAGATTATCTCTCAAAAAAACACAGTGGCCGGTGATAGATCTCCTGGTATCAGAGCATGAAGCTCAATCTGAATATGAGAAGGCTTTCAACTGTAGAGAGATGAAGCAGAGAAGAACACTCCTTGGCTAGGACTAGCTTTTAAGTATCGAAGAATTCTATGCGCGGCTTGCATATGAAGATCTGTAGGGCAGTCCATAAATTGAGAAAGATGTTGGATAGCAAAACAAATGTCTGGCCTTGTCTTGCATAAATAAATTAATTTTCCAACTAATTTTCTGTAGGAGGTAACATCTGGTAAAGGGGTACCAGTATCTTTATCAAGCTTTTGAGAGGTAATCATAGGAGTAGATACTGGCTTGCTGTTTATAAAACCTGTTTCCTCTAAGAGATCAATCACATACTTCCTTTGGCTGAGATTGATGCTAGTCGTGGATCTGGCAACTTCTAAGCCAAGAAAGAATTTGAGTTGGCCGAGGTCTTTAATTTTAAAAGTATCATGTAAGAATTCTTTGACTTTATTTATCAAATCAATGTTATCACTTGCCAAAATGATATCATCAACATAAGTTAACAAAGTTAAAAAATGAGAACCGGTTTGTTTTGTGAACAGAAAAGTATCAGAAACTGCCTGAGTGAATCTTTGAGACAACAAGGCATCAGTGAGTTTTTTATTCCATTGTTTACTTGCCTGCTTGAGACCATAGAGGGACTTAGTTAATCTGCACACTTTAGAAGGATCAGATGTTTCAAAACTTGGGGGAAGGGTCATGTAAACTTCTTCATGTAAGTCACCATGTAAAAAGGCATTGTTAATATCCAGTTGATGTAGATGCCAATTTTTAATAGCTGCAACGGCAAGTAAAGTTCTAATAGTTGTTATTTTTGCAACTGGAGAAAAAGTATCAAGATATTCAATGCCATTTTGTTGAGTATAGCCCTTAGCAACTAATATGGCCTTATACCTTTCAATGCTGCCATCGTGATACTTGGTTTTGAAAATCCATTTGCAGCCTATAGGACGTTTTCCTGTAGGTAAGTCGGTTAAAACCCAAGTATTATTTTGTTCTAATGCTTTGATTTCAAGTGCCATTGCATCCTTCCAGCATTGCGATTTTATAGCGTCATTGTAAGTTCTAGGATATTTGGTTTGGGAGATTTTAGTAGCAAAGATCCTATGAGAAGAAGATAATTTGTGAGTGGAATAGGTAGAGGATATGGGGTGAGGGTTAGAGGTTTTGAAAATAGAATTGGCTTTAAGATTTGGTATTTGACAGTGATATTGGTCAAGATATGACGGAAGTGTATGAGGTCTGGATGATCTTGTAGGTTGAGTTTCAGGATGTGTACTTTGTATGGCATCTGATGAAATGTTAGTAGAAGGGGATGAATCAATGGTGGTATTATCTGAAGTGGTAAAAGGTGGTGACGGATTAAGGAAAGGAAAATTAGTAGGTGAAGGTGGAGAGGGTTCTGCTAGAGGAACTTCATATTCTATTGGTAGAACAAAGTCTGAATTATCTATTAAAAGGGGATTAGAGTAAAAAGGGAAAGAGTATTCATGGAAATGAACATCTCTTGAGACAATGACCTTCTTAGTTCTGAAATTATACAGACAAAAACCTTTAGTTGCAGAAGGATAGCCAAGAAATATACAAGGATCAACTCTAGTATCAAACTTGCTTCTATTTGTATCAAGCGTAGAGGTAAAGCAAAGGCATCCAAAAGCTTTCAAATGATCAAATGAAGGAGCAGTATGGTAAAGAAAGTTGAAATGGAGTTTTGTTTGAAATGATTGGGGAAGGAGTTCTATTTATTAGATAAACTGCATGAGAAATACAGTCAGACCAGAAGGAAACGGGAAGTTGTGATTGAAACCTGAGAGCTCTGGTAACATTCAAAATATGCTGGTGTTTTCTCTCAACAATAGAGTTTTGTTGAGAAGTATATACACATGTAGTTTGATGAACAATACCTCTTGAAGCATAAAAATCAGGCATGTTAAATTCTAAAGCATTATCAGATCTAATACACTTTATTTTTGCAGAAAACTGAGTTTCAATCAAGAAACAAAAGTTTTGAATATGTTGTCTAGCTTCAGATTTAGTTTTCATATGGTATATCCATGTATATCAGTGTGAAGGAGCAGAAAAAGGACCCCACGTATCAATGTGAATCAAATCAAAATAGTTTGCAGAAGTAGATTGGTTGATGGGGAATGAAAGCTTTCTTTGTTTGGCCTAGTGACATATAGAGCAGTAATCTGAAGATGGTAGTGATATAGAATGATCCAATTCTCTCAAAAGTTTCAATCGAGTATTGGACAAATGCCCCATCCTAAAATGCCATAAATCAGTGGCATTAGGCTTATTACAAAAAGGAATAGAAACAGAATTACAAGTAATGGAAGAATTACAAGAAACAGAAGGTAGGACATGCCTGTAGAGGCCATTAACCTTTTTAGCTAGTCCGATCATCTTCTAGTGTTGATAATCCTGGAGGATACAAAGATTGTGTTGAAAAATGAGGCAATAAGGATATGAATCAGTAAGCTTGCTAGTAGATATAAGATTGAAAGAAAAATGAGGTATATAAAGAACATTATGAAGTACAAAATTTGAAGAGAATATAACGGTTCCTATGTAAGAAACATAAACCTTTTGATTATTGGGTAAAACTACATGTGTATTTGTGACAGGTGCATAGGTTGAAAAATTGGATAAGCTATTGGTTATATGATCAGTGGCACCGCTATCAAGAATCCAGTGCGTTTGATGAGACTTATTATCATCAATAGGAGGAATCTTGTTGTTTGCCATGTTGACTTTAGCAGAAAAGCTTGATCAAATTGAACTAATTTTTGTGAAATCGATGTATGCAAGTGGAAGACCAAAGGAAAATTTTCTGAGAAAAGAAAATTCTGTCCAAGGGCTTCCACCGATGTATGCAAGTGGAAGATCGAAGGGGTGCCGATAATCAAAATAGGCAACGCCAAGAAAGCCTTGCCGAGATTATCCAAATGAATCTTGGTCTAGAGGGTCCTGTTGAAAGGATCAGATAAGCTTTTCTAACACCCAAAAAAAATTAAGCATATATATATACATAGATAACGGCAAGAAGTAATGAGAATTAATGGACATCACATTAATTGTGGTCTATAATATTTCCAATATGAAATTTCCATGCTTCTTCTGAACCTACTAGCATCAGGAAGATATAGAAGGCTCTGCATTGGTTTGTCAAAAAAAAAAAAAAACTCCTTAGAATTTTCAAACAAAGAAGAAGAACAGATCACACTTTAGGTTCAGAATCTGAATAAGAACTCAAGTCAGATATTGGAAAGTACTAATGTTGATATTAATGCAAGGAATACAACCAAAGTTCATTTAATAACGAATAACCAATGCAGGAAAGCATCAATACAACCAGTCGTATCGCTACTGCATTTCCTCTCGCATCGAATGGATGATTTCTCAGGGTCTTTAATTGCAAATACTAATCTTATGGTCTAGATTAGAGAAGATGGTCATAAATCTTGAATGTGATGAATCCAGTCAAATTCCCAGATGGACTAGACCAACCTCATCAGATGCATACATTTTCATTCTCCAGATTCCAGAAGCGTAAGGTTGAAGTTGAACAGGATTAACCGGTTTGGGAAACAAGTGTCAAAGATAGAAAAGCCTAGTTAGAATTTGTTCCAACAAGAATTATGGGAAAATCTTACCGACAAGATTATCATTCGGGAGGGAGAGAGTCGAGACTGCGGGTGAGCGGTTTATCTACCTTCTGGTGGGTAACTGGTATTTTCCAGAGATTAAAGCGGATTCTTGATCAAAAGAGACGATGGAGATTCAAGAATCTTGAAATCTTGACTGAAGAAATGGAGAAGAAAACAAATAAGGCACCCGAGGAATCATCTGAATAGAAATACTGGCGATACCCATTAACCAATGTTCCCGGAGAAGAACTATGGTGGCTTCAACTCGTCAGAAGGTAGCTACCCACGTCGAGGCGGACAAAGAGAAACATAAAGAAAATACTGCTACACATGTTCACGGTATGAGGCGATCCACGAGGTTGGCTGAAGAGAAGATTTCTGAATCGGTTCAGATGTTGTTGTAGAGAGCCATGCGGGAGAAAGAAAAGAATAGAGGAGTCTGCTGGTGCCGAGCAGCAACAATTCCAAGAAAACATAATCAAATATCCTTGAACACGTCTGTGACAATGGTGACGCTGGAAAATGATATAGTAGAAACTGAGGAGAGCTCTGATACCATATTAGAATTTGTAGAGAGATAATGCTTTTTATTAATTTGAAGAGTAATACAGAAGGGGTTTATATACAGAAGGGAAAAGAAAATGCTAACAAATTCATAACTAATCTTGGTTGGCCAACTAATCTTGGTTAGCCAATCTTGGTTAATTTTGACTAACTTTGTGAGGTGCTGGTTTAATCTCTAATAATTTTCTCTCCCGCTCTCTCTTTCATTAGTTTTATTTTCTTACACACTTATATGATATTAATCAGATTGTATAAAAGAACATGAGACTAACTTGGTATGGTTCAAAAATTATTACACCAATTTGATAAAAATTCACAAGAAACTCTTGACTATGAAATTTACACCAACTAGAGAACGATAGAGATTGGGGAGAAGGTGATATATATTGACCGAGAGGGAGAGTGAGGGAGAAGAATGAGAAAGATTGAGGGAGAACAATAAAGAGAGGGAGAGAGAGAGAGGTTTTGATTTGGCTACAGACCGAATTTGAGAGAGTGGGAGAGATAGAGAGAGCGGGAGAATGAGAGATGACTGTGAGAGTGAGAGAGAAGGGAGGGAGATCGAGAGACGAAGGGAGTGGGAGAGAAACTGAAAACCTATTTTATGTATAGGTTTTTTGTTGTGTCCAACATGGACTAAAAGTCCCATGTTGGCAACAACCACATAAGCCTCCGCTGATATGGGGGGTTTTAAAATTTGAAATGTAGAGCCGATTGTTAGAGTTTTGTTGGTTTCTGGACCAACCTACAACCTAATTTTAAATGTACAACTGACTTTGATAATAATTTTCCCTTTAAATTATATATTTCATTTACATTATATAAAATATTTTTTACTTTTCACACTTAATTTTTGTTTGTTTACAGTATCATTTAACTCAAACAACTAATCCACCATCTGAAAATAAAAATTGTTTTGATTTCTAGGTTGACATTAATTTTTGTATTACATTTCCATTATTGATAAAATTATTTCTTATGTATAAAACTTATTTTTGTTTAATATAATGAATGCACAATATTAGAGATGTACCCAATATTTTATTTTTTATAAATATATAACATTAGATACGTGCCCAAAATTTTCTCTAATTTTTTTTAGTTTTGTGGTTCTTTGTATTTTCTATTATTAAAAATTTTATTATTTCACAATGACATCATTTAATTTCTAGGTAGATTTTGAATCTGGAATTCCATTTTTATCATTAATAAAAATACTTCTTACATTTCATAGTTATTTATTTTAATTTTTATTATTTAATTATGACATTATTTATTAGTCCATTTGACATTGAATGGTCGAATTGCTTGCCCACCATTGGGAGGGAAGAAAATGGTTTTGTTTTCAAAATATTTATTTTTATACTATTAAAATTAATATTGTTGATTTAATAACAAGAATTTAATGATGAGAAAAATATATCTTAAATATAGGATTTAATGAGAGAGAATAGGATAATATTTTTATTTTCAATTGGTTTTAAATTTTACATCCATTTTCGTCATTAATAAAAGTATTTGTTTTTTATCATACTTATTATTGTTTAATATGTATGTTAAAAATGTTGCCAATTTTTTTAATTTATATTTTTTAGTTTTATTATTTAGTCATGGCAACATGGATTAACCCATTTGACCCAAAATGATTTAATTGCTTACCACCAGATGAAAACACTATTTTTGCTAGGTAGATTTTAAAAGTATAAGCTTTTATGTTATTGAAATTATTAATTTATTAAGTATGAGTTTAATTAATTGAACTTAATGATGAGAAGAAACAGAAATGACTTAAATATATGATTTAATGAACATGAATGCAAGTTAATAACTTAAATGTTTGATTTAATGAGAGAGAATTGAATGAATTGAATATCTTCAAATTACCTCTTTTCAACTCATTTAATATCAAGAATCAATTACCCCATTTGCCCTCATTTTTTATCAATAAATTTAAATATAAAAGGATAAATTTTGTCCTTAGAAAATTCCAAAAATATTATTAAAGCCATTTGTGCTTTTTATAATAGTATAGATTACAGTTTTTTTTTCAAGAGTAGATACCTCCAGAGAGGGAAATAAAGCTCATCGTATCACATTTCGAGATCACCAATGATTTGTAAACACGTGTATTAATCAAATAGTACCTTGATATGACATTTCGCCTTTTTCATCAAGCACTAAGGTGTTCAAAAATACTGCGGGTGGTTATCCTGCGACCCCGTTTTAGGGATTGTGATTTCCCTCGTACCTAACTTGCTCAGAGACCAGATCTGTTCCTCACACATGGCGATTCACAGGCGCCTCACACGCACCTATCATGCATTGGAAACATCTCCTGTATTTATTGGTTATCAGTCACGGGAGATGTTCCCAATGCATAGTAGATGTGCCTCTGAGGCGCCCGTGAGGAGCAGATCCCGTCACCCTTGCTCACTCCCAAGTCCCAAACAAAGAACTTCCTCCTACCTCATTCCTTCATTTTACTTTCTATTTACTTTTCAAAATAAACTAGGCAAAAGTCAAATTTGAAGCCAAGTTAAAACAGAATTTACACTCAGCCTATTTTACTACCATGCATTTTCGCCGGTGCAAATGAAATTCGTGCTGCAAACAAATGCGGAGAGCCTCAGAAGCCTATATGTACTACCAAAGCAACCACTGCCTCTGGAAACTTGATCCTGATGGACTGTAACTTGATAGCTGGAGCATGAACTGGCTTGAGAACCGTCGAGACTGGGTAAAGACCCATTAATGGTTCTGAGTTTATTGTTTCTTCTACTAAGTTAGAGTTAACAATTGGAGAGAAAGATTTAGCACCGAGAGAACAAAGCAGTGGAAAGAGGTAGAGAAGCAAATCTTATTCTTACAATTACAAATACAAGAACAGACATCACAATACCGAAATAGCTAGAAAAGAAAAACAGAAAAAAAAGGACATTGATAGTAAACACTGAAAAGAGTTACTACACATGAAGGTCAAAATGGAAAGAACAAAAACTGTAGGAAGAAGTACTGATGATGGCAGGTGGAGCTAGCTAGTCGTTGTAGGTGGAGGAGGGTTGTTGATGAGAATTGTAGCCTGCAGAGATGATGGGAAGAGAAGCTTGAGTATGTTTGAGAAGATGATCTTCTTGACATTTCCCCTCCTGGGTGGCATCGTCCCAGAACCTTGCCTAAGTCGAGGCATTGCGACCCTCCTACTACATGAGTGGGAGCTTCTCCCGGTTTCTCTTATTGCCCAAACCACGCCATTACCGCTTCCTCCGCCACCCCTCTCCATTCTCTCTCTCTCTCTGTATTGTGTTTGGGTGTTGCCGTTGTAGGTTTATGGGGGGTTTTATAGAGGATGGGTCGTCCTCACTCTTCAGAGAGTGTAGGGTGCATCATCTAAACCCTCCCAGCTTTGATGAGCTAGCTGTGTTTGGTTTCATTAAAAAAATATATATAATATAAGAGAGAAACCGAAAGTGGAGGGAATATGTTTTTCTCTTAAACCAAACACAGCCTAGCCTGGAGGGAAAAGGACTATACAAACGCCAGTTCGTATTAGATAAGCACAACGTTGTAATTACATTTAATGAGTATTTAAAAATTAAATACCCTCAACCTTGAAAAAAAATTAAAGTATCAAAATGCAGGAGGTTATATATATATATATATATATATATATATATATTAATGGTCATGCTATATGAGGTTGGGTAGGTATCAGTTTTTGGGATGGAAGGAATTTAGGTTGAGAATGTGACCGATCAAAACCACTATCCGTGAATTTTGATGAATTTGCAGTGGTTAATGTACACAAGGCCATAAATGTAGATCTGAACTATTACACATGCGACTGGGGGTCCCACATGTTCCTGTCAGGCTGCCATCAAAAGAACACTAGGTAGATTAAGAAGTTGAAGCATTCATATATCATATTCATTTCCTTTCCAAATTCTGCTAGCTTGATTCGCTCCTTTGATACACACGAGTGTATTTGACTTGAATTGATGCCTCCCACCATCATGCTGGAAAAATTGATAATTAAAGTGGTAACCAATAATGTGAACTTTCATCAAAATTCCAAGGAAGAGGAAGGGAGGGGGGTTGATTTTGGTAAAAGCCTTTCCCTGTCACGTCTTTTGTGGTTTCATAGATTTTTCTTATGACTGCGTTTGGTGGAGGTGTAAAATCGATTTTGCAGGCATTTGGTAAATATGTAATTTTATATAAAAAATTAATGTAAAATTATATTTTACCAATTAATTACATCGATAATCGATGAAATAAATACATCAAAATTATTGATGTATTTATTACATCTCTCTCTCACTACTGTTAACTGACGCTCCTCTCCTTCCACCTAACTCCAAGTTCCCGCTGTAAGTCTAGCGATCTTCTATTTTATTCTGCTAAATCTGGAGTAGAAAACATCAACTCTAAGACAACACAAAAGCAAGCGGAACCTACAGATTCACCAGTGCTAAAGAGCCTGAGGTTTAATGGAGACATCTCCAATCGAAATGAGGAGGAGAAGGAGAACGACAGGAACTAGAAAATAGCTCCCTCCATCGGTGGGTTTTTGTGTATGCGCCTACAGGGTAATCGATGGAGGAGAAGGAGATCTCCAATAGTTGATGGGTTTCATCTCCCTTTCTCTCTCTCTCCCTCTCTAATAAATATCCCCAGAAAGCAGGGTAACCGATGGAGGAGAAGGAGATCTCCAATAGTTGTTGGGTTTCGTCTCCCTCCCTCTCTGATAAATCTCCCTAGAAAATAGGATAACTTCTAACCAAACAGGATGAGTGTAAATGGGCACAATGGCTGTTCCATATTTTACACTCTCACTGAACCATCGTGTCTAAACTCCATCGATGTAAATGTGCATTTACATTGGAAACAAATTTAGCCTAAGTCAAATAGGCATGATAGCAGAAAAAGGGTATATGATCATCATTTGTGATATTGCTCTAGAGGCTCCTACAACATTTATCTAGTTGTTCTTATGTGAGTGTTCTTTTAGGCTATGCTTGGTTTGAAGGAAAAGATAGGGAAAGGAAGGGAATCATAGAGAAACCTATACAAGGTTTGTAAAGGTTTCCCTATATTTCCCTTCCTTTCCCTACTTTTTCCTTCAAACCAAACGCAACCTTAATGTCCACAAGTTGTCCTTAAAACTTAATTTTAAGTTCATAGTATTCAAAGGCTCTTCCATTTTACCCAAATTTGCTTTAAATCTCCCTCCCATGCATTAATGTGGTCTCACTTAACATAGTCCAATATCTTTGATTATGTGTTTTTTCTACCCAAATTTGGTTTAAGGGCCTGTTTGTTTCATCTTAATTCTTACCTCTTAAGAGGAATCTTTTACCTTTAAGAGAAAAATGGGTGTTCATTTCCTTTTATCTCTTATTTCTTAAAGTGCAATCATACAACTTTTTGTTTTTCGATGATATCCCTAAATATATAAACAAAAACTCTCATATATGAGGTCAAAATAAATATTTGATAATAACATAGTCTAATATCTTTGATTATATGGGCATAAAAACATATCTTTGATTATATGTGTTTTTTTCCAAAAACTATACAACGGGAGTAACCCATCCCAACCCAGATACAAGCAGGATTCAATCCCAAGTCTTTACTACAACCAGTAGGAAACATTACCATCCAATCCTATTACCTGTAGTCCTGTAGTAATTCGTTGATTTGTTATTTATGATGATCTTTTGTGAAGATGAGATACATGGGATAGAGTTTGGTAATTAATTAGGAATGGCCTCTATGGTTGGGAAAATCTATGACATAGGAAAGATATGATGACGTGTTGTTTGGATAAAATCTCGACGAACAACATGGCACACGCATATGATGATGTGTACAAGCATCCTCTGTTCATTCACGAACTCAGGAGGACCCACTGTCCAAGGATGAGAAAATCGGAGAAACTCCAAATGATTCCGAGAAGAGGTCTTGGTCCCAAGAGGCCAAGAGTTGGCTTGTGAGTACAGGTAAAATAGGTGATGCAAGTAATGACTAAGAGGGTGTTTGGTTTCATGGGCGTTTATTCAATAAACGCTGCCACAAAGGCACCACTTCAGTAGATTATCTCTTACTCTTCTGTATGCATCGAAAATGATAAAAGTGGACTTCAGGTTTTGTGCACGCCAACTGTTTGTGGAAGTTATTTTTTAAAGCTTCCACAAATGGTCAGGCATTTTTTTTTACTATTACATTGATGTGGAGCCTAATGGTGCTAGTTGTCGTAAATGGTTATAATTATTACCTTTCTTGGTTTTACCAGTAAATTACAAACACTTATTCAATAAACGTAAAAGGAATCAAACACAATAAATCACCATTTCTGTTGTATGACGTGGCGGTATTGTGATCTAATTTGATAGATGATAGTTCCTCGATTAAAAATTCGATTGGACTCGGATGCATTTAGGGTGTCAATGGTATTCGAAAATCTGATTTCGAATTCGAGACTTGGAATAATCGATTCGAATTTGGATAATTCAAATATCTAGTCGGTCAGATTCGGATATCCTATTCATACCGAATAGTTAATCGGATTCGAATTCAGATATGACCTGATAAATATCCAAATTCGACCGATTATTTAATTCTTATATATAATATATAAAATTTTTAAATATTTTATATATAATAATTAAATTATATAAATAATTTATATACTTACATATTTTATATAAATAAAATATTTATTTTATATATTTATTAATTATCTAAAATAATTAATTAGTTAAATTCAAATCTGAATCAAATCGAATATTCGAATATTTAATCAGATTCAAATTCAAATATTAATTTTCAATATCCGTTGAATATCAAATCGAATTCGGATATTGAATTTTATAATTGGATTCAAATTCAGATATTACCTAAAATGGTTCGAATTGGATCCATTTAGACCCTTAGATGCATTCCTCCGCGTTCGGATCTTCTACATTGGCCAAACAAACCCTACTGTCAAGACAGTCAATATCAAATACATCAGAAATATCTCCTCGCATAAATAGATAAACTATAACCTTTTTTGTGACGGAAATTATAACATTTAAGTACGTAAGATATTCCCAATGTACGATGATTAGATAGTCCCTATCTATTACGAAAAGAGAAACTATTCATTCTCAACCAATAATATGAGGCATCATCGCAGCCGCCCATCCGGAGCATCTTGAACGAAACTTAGAAGGAAAGAAAGAGCCAGGATCACTTGCGTATTATCCAACACCATACCAACATCTAACAACGCACATCTTATACAAGGCGGGTCCCATTTTCATGGCGGGCCCTAATTTTATAACGAGATGTGTAGTGTCAGATAAAATTAATACGGTATTCAGAAATATGCAACATGTCTGTCCGTACTTTTCCGTTGTTTCGCTGATTTCGGAAAGAAATGCTTCCTGAGTATATAGTAGGGTGTAGGTTGCAGATACGAGGTCCATTGTTTGTAGTAAATTTGATAGGACTTAGAGGAGTCTGGTTAGAGTGAAGCGCCGTTATTCTTTAAATTCTTATTTTTCATCGTAAACGTCAAAAATTCGTCGTTTTTTTAGCTAAAATATATAAATAAATAATACACATATTGTATCTTTTCGACATTATAGATTTTTTTATAATAAATAATGAGTAATTGTCGAAAACTTACCATCATTTTGTATGATTTTTTTTAAATTTACCATAATTTTTTTAAACGTTCAAAATTCACCTTATGGGTGAGATTTTATTTTCTAAAATTCACCATCCGTTAAAGCTCATTGACCCAACTTGTCCACCGGTCACCGAAAGGCCCTTAAGCGCCCAGTCCTATTTCAAATGTTTTTAGGGAAGCGGAAACCCAGAAAACAGAGAAAGACGTTGCTCTGCTCACTCACCGGTCACCACCTCTGCTAACATACGCTCCTCTCCACTGCTCTCAATTGTTGCTGATCTCTCCCCGTCCCTCTCCGCCCCCCCCTCTCTCTCTCTCCTCTCCACCTCTGCTAACATACAAGAGAAACCAGATCTGAAGATGAGATTTTCGTCATTTTTACAAGAACGGGTGTCTAAATTTCAGGAGTGCAAGATGCGGAACCAGATCTGAAGAGCTCACAAGTGACGGTGGAAGGTGTATTCGATCCCCAAAAGCTGGTGGAGTATGTGTACAAGAGAACAGGGAAACAGTGATCATGAAGCAATAACCGGAGAAGGAGAGCAAGGAAGAGAAAGAAGAAAAGAAAGAGGAGGGTGGAGAGAAAGAGAAAGGAGGGAGGGAGGAGGCGAAGGAACGGGAGAAGGGGAGAAGGAGAAGAAAGAAGAAGGTGAAGAAGCGAAAGAGGGGACTGAAGAGGAGACGAAAGTGGAAGTAAAGAAGAACGAATTTTACTACTACTACGCCCACCATCCCAAATACGTATACCCTCCTCAGATTTTCAGCGACGTATGCTCCCGTCTTCGCGCCCTCCTTCGGGGACTGAAGTGAAAGAATAGTAGGATCCATCTAATGGACGCCATAAAGGTTGTGGAATGGGTGGGCGAATTTCAAAAAAAATTTCCTACCTTCTCCCAACTGGGAATCATATTCCCTAAATTTAGAATACAATATTCAAGCCTACTTGAACCATAATCAAACCAGATCTGTACCCAAAAATAAATGGGAGGAATATACCTGATCCGGAGAAGCAGTATCTCCCAAAGTTGGTGTTCACGCCCAAAGAATGCACCAAGATCCGTTCCTGCTGAAGATGACATAGCTGTGG
>NW_010729136.1:1249494-1273502 GCF_000365185.1 Nelumbo nucifera | reverse complement strand
TCCGCCTTTTTGTGTTTTTTTTTTTTTTTTTTTTTTTTATGATACCGGAAACTAAAACTTTGATCAGAACCCGGCCAATTACAACCCAACATACTATTTTAAGAACTACTCCGACAACAGAATCTATTGCCAATATCAAGCCACGAACCCTAATTACAGAACCTAATTCTTCTGTCGACCCATTAAAATCTCCTAGTTTGCCTCACTTTCCCTAAAATTAAATATATCAGCGATGATTCTTTGCAGCACAGTGCCCCTCCTCGGGGGAATCGGCCCTGAACCCTTCGGAAGTTCGAGACGTATGATCAAAGCCAAGCTCCAGGGTGAAAGTGAGCTTGAGCTAGAGCTCGATCTTGTCTCTGTCGCTCCATCTTCTGCCTCTGTGGCGACCTCCAAAATATTTAGATAGAATGGTGGCAAGTGGAAATAACAGTGATGCGTAAAATATAGAGATAGAATGATGGCAAGTGGAAATAACCAGATCAACAGAGCTTTGAGTAGAGATGGAGAGAGATGAGAAGACGAATGCGAGAAAACAGTACTGAACAGATTAACAGAGTGTTGACCGGAGACAGAAAGAAATAAACCGAATGATGGAAACAGAGAAAAGAGTAATGACCAGAGAAAGAAATTGTGAAGGGTGTAGACGAGAGAGAGAGAGAGAGAGAGGAACTGAAAGGGCGATGCCGCCGATGCGGCACTGCCTGCAGAGATGCCTATTTATAGTCTTATAGAGAGGTCACGTGACTACCCGGCCAAATCACATGTGACACTCCGGTTTATCCAAGTAGGGTGTCGACAGGTTTCGAAAAAAAAAAGTCGAGTGCCGACTATGAGAAATGACAGCTCACCAAAAGTGTTAAGTGTTGTGACTCGACTAGAGGATGAAGATGATAATGCCTTTCCAAGGATGTGTTTGTTTTTGAAAGAAAAAGGTTGGGAAATACATTTTCGAATTTCCCCACCTTTTCTTCAAACCAAACAGTCATTCTTCATGAACGATAATGTTTTATCTAATAAACTCATAATCACAAGAGAAAGATTGGGGTTGGTCCTTGGCAGAAGTACCTTCTAATAACGCGTTTTTTTATGCAAATAAAAAAAACTCTATCCAGTTTTCATTTGGTTCAATTGGTATGTTAGTATGTTACATATTAAACTCATAAAAGCTGGTTCTACTCACCAAAGAATCAATGAGGCGGAGGTCGATAATATAGTTCACTTGAGGTTAATTAAACTTAAGCAAACCAGAGTATAACAGAGGCTAAGCTAAGTGAAGAAACATGGGAGGTGATGTGATGGTTTAGAAGCCCAAGGTTTTTGGGTTGGATTGGTTCGAGAGCAGAGTGAGTGAGTAGTGAGGCTGCAAAGTTATACGCGGTTTTAGGTTTTAAGTTTCAAGTTTTATGCATGTGTCATAAAATGCTTGGCTCTCAAAGCCAAACGTCCATGACTCATTGCCATGTTATTCATGCCAAAGCTACCAAGGCAAGAAGAACTTCGTATACACGTCTGCTGAATCACCCATCCATCTGGTCCCCAGGCTTCCCACCTCCCGCTTCACACAACTCTATGCCCCACTCAAACTGAGATTCTCAACTCAAATTCTAGTAATCTTGCCCATTGCTCGATGGACAATTAGAAAAGATTGGCTTCAGCGTCGAAACCGGAAGGCGCCGTGTTATTGAGAGAGTTCAGCGGTCTCGTTCTTTGTCGTTGGTCTTTGTCTTTCTCTGCCAATCTATATTCTTTAAATTAAAAAAAAAAACAAAGAAAGAAGACAAATGAAAATTAAGTGGGGTAAGTGGGTAACGTATCCTGTGCAAAACTTAAAACAATAAGAGAGTTTCTTTTTTTCTTTGATTCGAATATGATAGTAGACAAACTTACATCCATTCAATTGGTACGATAAAAGAGATGTGCAATCAACTGCGATTCATCTGGGGTTTCTCAAGTTTTTCCCGTATCATGTCTATGGTATCATAGATTTTCTATATTTTTTTTATTCCTTTTTCACATTACCGAACTTTTCTTTTTATCCAACACTACAACTATGGTTATATGTCACCCTATGATATATGGACACACGTCGGCAATTAAAATTATAAATCATTTGAATTGAGATGGGATTTGTTCACAATAAAATACTTTTCCAAATTGCTCAACATGATTACAATCACATACCTAAACACACAAAATTACTTCATGAATAGGGAATACAGGGTATGAGTCCACATATCCCCCTGACTGGTGTCAATATTTATATCACCAACCCTTTACATACTTTATACATTAATACATGCGGTAATTCATTACATTACCAATTTACAGAGGCGGAGTTAACAATTTTCTCTTGTTTGGGCCAAATTGAATAAGAAAATGAAACGGAAACGGAATCGTTTTAGGCACCGATTTTTGGGATAATGGTCGATCGCTCGGTTTGAATGGATAGTCTGTTGTAACAGCAAAATTAAAATAATTTTAAAAATAAAAAAAGTTCAAAATTATTGAACAGGTCAACAGGTCAATCACCTCGATTAATGATTTGTTGACAGAACTGCTTAAACAATTCTCAGGCCGAACGGTCTACCCAGATCAACAGTGGTTTAAAAACGTTACTTATCACTACTTAGTAATTATATATAAATATTGATCATCTAACAAAAAGTATGGGGGCCCAAAGAACTCCCCCTCCCCCCTACCCCACCATAGCCCCCATAAGCAATCAAAATGATGGAACTGTAGTAGCATATGCAACAGTTCTTGAGGTCAACACATTTACCACTTGTGTTGCTAACGGAACCAGCTTCCATCCATGGTCTAACGATAGCTGGACGGCTCTTAAGATTGCTTGCCACTCTGTTTCCATGCTAATTGCTACCTAACAGTATAACCCGGCTGCATAGAGAATCCAATTATTGTAATCCACACAAGTTAAGCCTCTAGTAACTCTACCTGTTATAGGGTTGAAAGACCCATCTACCATCCATTTTACTATATATTTATCATGCATTATTTAGGTATTTTTAATTGCATTTGTTGTAACTTTTGAGTGATGATTGATATTGATGTCGTTTTCTAAGAAAATGGTGTTACATTAGAAAAAGCGGTTTTTCAAACAATACCCTCTTAGACATTGGAAAAAATATTGTTGTGGACCATATCTTGAAAATAGTATATAACTACCAACGGTACAATAATATAACATCAATGTGGTATCATTTTGGACATTGGATAATATAAATTAATATTGAAAGCTGAAGGTGTGTGATCTAGAAGCTCCTAGCTGGAGAATTTCCTGGACGTATTCGCATGGTGAGCTGGATCAATTTGCAAAATAGTGCTCAGAGGGACTGGGGTGAAAGACCCGGTGATGTCGTTTCGATGCTTAAGTCAGTATTATGTGTGTTTACGAGCTAAATATGAATGTTAGAGAGTTTGATTGTGAATAATCGCACGTACCTGCGCCTTGAGGATTGATGCCCTTATATAGTTGATTTGTCGTGAATCTTACGAAAAGGCTCCGAGATCTCCGGGCTACATAGATAAAATCCGTTCCGTTTTCGAAGGAGAGCAATGCCTTAGTTAATAAGGTTTATCACTTTCTTCCGATTTGGGCGGAGTGAAGATGAACCCTGTTATTAGACGTCATGATCCTGGGAAATTCGGAATCCGTTGGAAAAGCTTCTGGAGTTGATTACGTGGTGATTTAGTTCTTTGACCCCGAACTGGTATTTCTTTGGCCTTGAACTAAATTGGATGTCGAGGTACCTTTATGCCAAAATGATTTTGGGCGAAGATGACCAAATACCCAAACTCTAACTAATACCAAATAAAGCTAATGCTATCTTCTTAAAAAGTACAAACAGCACCAATTTCAAATATTTACAACTCTACACTCCTAACACCATTTTTCTGAAAAGAGGGTGCAGTGTTCTCAGCACCGAAGACAAACACCTACTTGGTCTTGAAGCGATTCATTGCATTGTTGATCGCACATCTTACCTTATATGCAGATACAGATTATATTGGAAGATATTGGGAAAGTTTTGTGTTACGAACAATCCGGACCCTTGATTTGATGTCTTAACTTAATTTGGCCTGTTCATGTTTTATTCAAGGGTTGTCCCGTATGCCGCAGTGATGACCGTAGTCATAGAAGACGGGACTGACTTACCGCCCATGGTCGGTAGGGTCCAAATAAGAGACTACTAGTCTAGTAGTGCGGAAGAATTTCTCTCACAAGAACCATTAGATGATGGGGCCCACTTATAGGTTTGTTGTTGGGTCCAAAGCCACCGAAGTATCTGACGTGTGGACTTTGTATTTTGGAGCTCGAATCGTCTGTCCCCAGGTTTCTGTCCCCTCCAATAGAAAATCGCCATGGCACCTTTTGTACCTAAAACTAAAATTTAAACGGAGTTTCAAATTTAACGACCGTGTGGACTCCAAAATTCATTTTAATTTTATTAGCCCGCCCAACCCCCCTCTCTGTTACCCACTTGCTTCTTTCTCCTCCTCCCCTCTCTCCCTTTCTCTCTCTCCCAGTCTGCCATTTTACCCTCCCACTTCTCTACAGGTGAACCCGTAGATCTCCCAGTCCGACATTTGCTCCATCGGTGATCGTTCTCACCATCTGAGAACTAAGAGGATAGGTCTTCCATCCTCTTTGTATTGCTTTGAGAAGTAATCCTCCCTACACTGAGTGCTAGAGCTGATAGCGTTCCAAACGTTGCCATCAGCAACAATCCTCCCTGAACCACAGCCACCTATCTTCGAAAATGAACCAGCAACTGACAAACCCTAGAAGCTGCTGCTGCCTTCACTGAAGTTTAATCTCCTCAACCTCCTCATCTTTGTAGAGTTGGTCTCCTTGTTCGAATTTCTCTCCTTCTTACCCTTAGAAACCATTAGCTTGGCAATGCTGCTGCGGCAAAACGGGCAGAATGGGCCAGGCAAGTATGCAGTGTGAACCATCAAGTCTCTGTAGTCTTTGATGGCATCCCCTTTTATTCAGTGAAAATACATACAAAATAATACAAAATATAAGATTTTACACTACATATTTGGATTGTACTCCTTCCAAAACCAAAAGCACAATGAAATTGACAAAAATAAAAGGATATTATTTTTGTCATATATAAAGTTGGTCTTTTTTTTTTTTTCTTTAGGCTTAGTTTACAAATACAAATAAGTAGAGAGTACAAAATATTGTATTTTGTATGTAGTGTATATTTGTATTTTTATTCCTTCCAAATTAAGGCTTAGGGTCAGTTTGAAAAGAGTATATATACAATACAAATGCATACAAAATATAAGAATTTATATTTTTTATATTTGTATTTGTACTACTTCCAAATGAAGTTTTAAGCATAGATGTAAACTCCATTCAACAATTAAGTTTGTGTTTGGAATCATGGATGTTTTTTCATTCAATGTTTGTGTTTTATTTGTTTTTAAAACCGAGAAATAATAATTACAATCGTTTATATCAACTAGTGTCAGTAGGCAAAAAAAACATCTAATCATTGGAAGCAGTTTTAAGAAATCACTTCCCCAAACGGTAAAATGTGCACAGAAATCAAAGTTACCTTTTAGTTTTTGTTATTTTCAATACATACGAAAAACATAAGAGGGAAAAGCTGAATGACGCCAATGTAACAGTGTTTATTGAAAAAACACCCACACTTCGTAACACATAGTAAATCTTGATACAATCAACATACCGATCAAATAGGCGAAACTCTGGAGGGCCAATCCAGGAGTCTTGGGTTGGCCCATAACCTTACCCAATCAAATAAATTTATATTTTATATACTTTTATTTTGTTAAAAAGAATAAAAAAGATTGAGATTCAAGAGGAAAGAAGGGATTTAAGGTAAGAGGAGAGAAATTAATCAGTTACAAAAATTTACCATTGGAGAGAGAAATGTTGCCAACGATCTTGGGCCAACATGTTAATTCATTCACGCCCATATTTGACTTTTTGGTTAAAAGAAAATGAGCGCAATTACTCCTTTACCCCACTCCCATGGCAACGTGTCAATCTCGAATGAGGGTTTGTGAATGCGGCCAAAAATGGTGTTGCAAATTTGTACGGATTATATAATCATCATTTATTTTAAAGTTTCAACACGTGGCATACTGCTGCATTTTACAGCTGTCATCTAATTTGACATATGACAGTTAGACCCTTGTAGTTGTGTGTTCGCTTTGGATATGTCATATACACTGTTGTAATTGTACAGCTCATTGTTTGGAGTCCGGATCTACCGAAAAGACGCTACCCATGCTTGACCGATAAGGCATCACGGCCGCACATCCGGAACTTCTCCTTATATGTACGGTTGTACTTGTATTGTGGGTAGGGTATTGGTATCAGATCTGAGGAATTGCTTGTAGCAGATTTTGGAGTGCAGAATGGAGACAGCAGTAGGATTAAAGTGGAACGCCGTTATTCTTTAGATTCCTATTTTTATCGTTAGCGTAAAAAAATTGGTTAATTAACGGTCACATCTGCTGCTTACTCTTCTATTTAGTTTTCTTTTTCTTATCCTACCCTTTTTATCTTTTACCTCGCCGGATTCTATGCCGGCTCCGGCCCCGGACGGTCGATGAACGTGTAAGTCTCGTAGAAGAGGACTTATTCGTTGTATAACGACAGACCAGGCCGGTGTAATATCGGGATCTAACAGTGGCCTGTAGAAGGTATATGAGTATATGATTCTTCCTCTAGAGGAACTGGTGCAATAGCAATCGATCGAGGGAAATACAGAGTTACAGACAAAAACGGCAAACGAGAAAACAACAGCGGATTCCAGAAACATTTCTAAGTTCTAACCGATATCCCGTCGATCGACATAGAAAAGAATTTAAATAGAAGGGATGGAGAACCAAGAAGACGGAACAAAACAAATTATATCGGAGAAAATCTCTGATCACAAGCCACCGATTACAACCCAATTTCCTATTTCAAGAACTACTCCGACACATGAACCCTAATCACAGAACCTTATTATTCGAGTTCAAATCTGCTACCCACCAGGGCGCCCCACAACGTCCTACAGTACATCCCCGCCGTGTATTGTGGCCCCAGATGTGAACTCATATCTTATGTCGACCCATTTTAATCTCCTAGCTTTCCTCTCTTTCCCCAAAATTAAATATGTCAGCGATGATCCTTCTCAGCACAGTGCCCCTCCTCGGGGGCATCGACGTTGAACTCTTCGGGTATTAGGGACGTATAATTGAAGCCAGGCTGCATCCTGAGGGTGAGCTTGCGCTCGAGCTTGACTCTGCCGCTCCATCCTCTGCCTCTGGGTCTGGGGCCGCCTCCAGAGTAATGGCATGAGCAGTCTTTTCTGCGCCGTCCACCACCATCTCTGTAGCGTGCCGGAGGGGGGTGGGGAACAACAGCTGATGCGTGAGATAGAATGATAGCAAGTGCAAATGATCAAATCAACTGGATTATGAGTAGAAGTGGAGAAAGATAAAAGAACGGAGTGATAGAAAGCGAGCAAGCAGTAGTGGAGAACAGATCCACAGAGTTATGGCTACAGAAATAGAGAGTAAGAGAACCGGATGATGGAAATTGGAAGAGTAACCACGAGAGACAGAACAAGTGGGTGATTAAAAAAAACAAGATTAGAAAGAGAAATAGTGATTACTAGAGAAGGAGAACAGGGGTTAACGAGAGAAAAGGGTGAAAGGTAAAGAGAATAGCGAGTAGACTGATGGGCGATGGATAAGAGAGAGAGAGAGAGTCGCCGGTCGGAACACTGCCTACCGGAGAGGGAGGGAGTTGAAAGAGCTAGCGATGCACGGATGCCTGCCAAGCCATGTATTTATAGAGAGAGGCCAGATCATATTCATATGTAACACTCCGGTTTACCCAAGCCGGGTGTCGAGAAAACCCTGCCCGGCCAGGCGACCACCAAAAGCCATAAGTGTAAGACCAAGTTGAAGATGATATGATTTATTAATCATGACATGGTTATCGAAGTGATAATGTAATACTAACAGATTATGGGGTTAGAATTGGTATTTCAGAACGTTGTTATCACTTATAAATTTATGATCAATATTATTGCCCTAGACACACAATTTCACGCGGTTTTTCCCTACCTTTCTGAATGAATTTGTTGTTTTCATCATAATAAAACAACTCTAAAATTCATTCTTTCATCCAATTGAACTCGATCATAAAAGCTGGTTGCACCGATCAAAAAGTCAAAGATACTGAGGTTCATTTCTTTCAGGTTAACTTTAACTTAACCAAAGTATGATAGAGGCTAAGAGAAGAAACAAGGGAGGTGGTGTTCTGGTATTACAGCCCAAGGTTTTTGGGGGTTGGATTGGTTTGTGCGTGGAGTGGGTACTGGGTAGTGAGGGTGCAAAATTCATTTACGCGGTTTTAAGTTTTGATTCTTTTAAAATTCATATCCCTGGACAAAATTCCATTGGTCTTACGTGTCATGCAATGAATGCTTCACTCCCAAAGCCAAACTTCCATGACTCATTGCCATGCCACCAATCGCCCTAAACTCCCCACCCCCACTTCTCTCTCCCTCTCTCATACACACACAATTCAACTTAAAAATACTTTTAAATTCATATTCTTTTGAAGCCTATTTAAATTGATATTTTACTAGCATTTTCATATGTTTTTCAAATTAATTAATTAACGGAGCAAGGTAATTGACAGAATTAACTTAGATATGCATCCTTGTGTTTTTGAACCTGCTTTCAATATTTTAACAAATAAAATATTGCTTAGAAGTGATAGCATCAACACATTTGAATGGAATTTCCTTTTTTTTTCAATAAATTTAAAATACTAGCTAAGAAATTAGTTACGTAATTTGGAAACAAGATTCAAAGGATAAAATAAGCCCAGATTGCAGTAACTGATCATATGCTTGTCGAAGGTCACCCCTGATAGACTACCAGCCTATAATCAAACCAACCCTTAATACATGGCCTGGGCTAATCAGGATGTGACTTGTGAAACCCGGCGCCGGCGAGTATCATTAATAGGATTGGTTCCATTTCCATGCCCTGTTATATTTCGGCAAAGGGTCTGTGGACTGATTTGGACTGAGCCTACCGCAATCCGGTCCAGAGCCGATCCCTTGATCCAATTTACACAACACAGTATCCTACTTAAAAGATGAATACTGAAGATTGCGATTGAGGCCTCCATATAGAACCATACCACACTCAAAAGTGCGTACCGGCTTGAAAACCGGAAATCTCAAATTCTTGGATCAAGGTAGACACGTGTCAAGTGCAAGAAGTTTTAAAACAACCCAGTTTTATTTGTATTTACTTTTTTTTTTTTTTTTTGTCGAAAAGCCGAGCTTTTCTATTTAAATTAATAGGAGAAAAGAAATCCGCTACAAATACGGACACATGTCACCGAATGAAATGCGAATACTTCAGAGCAGGGAATCTCTAGTGGTTGCATATATGTGAACGTGAACCTTCTTCTCTATTACTTTGATGGATACCAGAGGTCATATGGAGGAGGAAATTAATAATGCCTCTCTTACAATTAAGGGCCTGTTGAATGACTCTTATCTCTATTAACTATTACTTTTGGGAAAGGGTTTTAATCTAGTTGGCTTTTTTGTTTTTTTCCACCAACTTGAAAAGGTTTGATATATCCACTTTCATGACAGAAAGGAAAATAAAAAACTAGTATCTTTTAACTACTTTGGAACATTATTTATTTGATAGTTATTTTGTTTTTGATAAGAAAACCCTTAAAACAAACTGCTGGGCCCCATGAAGCAGAAAATAGAAAATACGCGCGATTCCATTTATTTTTTCTACGTATGGTTATGAGAGAGAAGATTTAGGAAGATTTTATTCCACATGAAGGAAACGTGAGCCCAACTCATGTGCGTCATCTGTGTGTGTGTGTTTTCATCAAACCTTATGATTTTATTTTTATTTTATTGTCCTTCATGGCAGGGACAGGGACTTAAACTGATTAGATTAGAACTGAAGTGGTTGTAAGCTCCTGAGAATGAAATGGGTTATAAAAGCAATAAGATCAAATGTTTCAGCGCTGTTTTCAATGAGCTTGTAATCTTTTAAAAGCTCATTTTTAAAAGAGTATAAATATAAATATATAGAAAATATAAGGTTTATTAATTTATACTGTATATTCTTTTTACACTCAATCTGAATAAATAATAGAAATGTACAATCATATAATAAGTATTATATAGAGCAATATCTAGCCCAGAACAGCAATAAAAGCAAAGTAATTATTTTAGAAAGAAAATAAGAGTTTATTTTTACAATGAAAGGAGGATAAATATATTTCTCACCTTCTCTAAACAGCTTTTGTATTGGGGCTTCAGCCATCTCTATCATATATTCTCATAAATATTGATAAGTTAGTATATGTTTAGTAATTTTTCACGGGTTTTCGTCAAGGCACACCACTACCGTTGCCCTGCTTGCACGAGGAACGGAGGAAGGCAGGATTCCTTCCGCTCCGTAGGCTCCAAATAAGAGAGTGCTGAGTTGACATCTGCGCCCATCGGGAATTCCTGATGATAATACGGCTGGAGATGTTCCCAATACAAATCATCGGTCAGGAACTCCCAATATAAGGTCGGGATGTATACTGTGAGGCATTGTGGGGCGCTGATGTGAGCACTAAAACACTACGTGGGTTCCAGCAATCAAGTGCGACTGTGGGAACAGATACTGTCGTGACTGGCCATCAATGTAGGCCCGGCATTCCTTGCAAGATAAAAAGGCAAGGTGAGCCCCGACGTAGGTTCCATGTGAACACAACACCATATTCTCTCTCTCTCTCTAGTTTATTTTTATATTTTTATTGGGTGGTCCATTCCATATCCATAACCCTAACCCTATATAGTGGCTGATGGTGCATGATTTGAACGCTCACTTGTGTCTTATGATTTGGCTCCAACAAAGGTCTAACCTGGCAGTGATGAGCTGTATGACCGAGTTGGCATCTGTGTAATCGAGCTGAGTGTGAACTGTAAAAAGAAAGAAGGTGAGGGTGCTCGGATAGTTTTTATCCGGGGAGGGACACTCCAATGCTTAAGTCAATAAGTGTGTAGGAGTAATATCTAAGAACATAAGGGAGTTTTGAGTGTATCAGTGTGCATACCTTTCCTGGTGGATTTGGACGTGTTATATAAAATCTTGGACTCAAGGGGGTTAGGGTAATTGTTTTGAGTTCTTTGTGGAGTTGTTTCCCTATTTTAAGCGCATTAAGGTGCCAGTTGAGAGATCTTCATGGGAGTTACGATTCATTTGCATAGAACTTTGCACACAACACGATGAGCCGCTCTTGGACTCAAGCTGCAAGGGACGGTTAGTGAGCTCTTCCTCGCAAGTCACCTTAGGTCCTCTCAGCTTGGCCGGTTCCTACGATAGCTCATCATAATCTTACAGGTCTGCTAGCTTGGCCTTGCCGAGCTGTACTGGGAACTGCAAGGGGTGGTTAACGAGCTCTCCTTAGTAGATCGCCTTATGTCCCTACAACTCGACCGACTCATAGGACAGCTCGCCGTAATCCTACGAGGTCAGCTAGTTCGGTCTCGCTGAAGTAGAGGTTGGCCTAAGTGAGATGCTCCGAGCTATTTCGCTGACTCGGTGTTGATGTATCATCTGGAAGTCACGTGTCATTGTACGATTGAGAGGACCAAATTACCCTTCATCAGTAGCAATGGGATTTGATCACAAGTTTCTTCTACAGATGGCAAAGACCAAAAGATTTTATCAATTGAGAAATTGAGGAGACAGAATCTTTCTGCAGGTGAAAACTTTGCTCACATAACATCCAGATGTACATTGAGAATATCTCTGTAAAATTCATGGGTTCCCATGTTTCAATAGTATGTGCAGACTTTGGACTTGCAGAGAATCCCATCGCCCAACGGAGCCCCATCAGTTTGTTACTACGGTATTCATTCGTAATTGGTCATGTAACCCATTTTACGCCGCAGATTCGTGCAAAATGCAAAATGTAATGTTTGGAGGTCGTTTTGAATTCTTTTCTTTTCATGTACCCGTTTAATTGCTAATGGATTAATAACCATTTACTAGTGTTTAATAAATAATTAGGAAATTCTGATAATTTCTCAGTCTCGAGTCGATCTTGATTGCAGCTTGGCCAAGTTTTATCCTTTCCCACGAAAATTTTGCATAGTTTGATAGTTTATACGTAAATTATAGTACTTTTTAGGGTTTACCTTGTGTAATATGACCCATCATTAATTAAGGTTTCTGTACCTCGTACACATGGTATCATTGGAATTCATATGTGGTCACACAATGATTTACACAATATAGTACGATGAATTCGAAGTCCGATCTCCGCTACATAAAACTGACGTTAATTAAAGTACATGGAATCAGAATCTGAGTATCCCCTCTCTGTTTCTGTCTCTTAGCAAAGGAAACTCAGGGTTTATGTCAAGACTGTCTTGGATTGGCTCCCCATTTGGAAAGAGAGTGAAGACCCGAAGACGGTCAAGAGAGATACAGTAATAGAAAAGAAAAGATTTAATAGGGAGGAGAGATGTTATAAATATTAAGGCTGCGTTTGGAAACAATGCAAATAGAGTATATATTTCAACTTCAGGGTAAATTTGTCAGTACAAAAATAAATAATTTTATAATTTTATATGAATCATTTTACCCTCTACGTATTTGCATTCACAATTAGAGAGATATTAAAAATGAATATTCTTAATGAGAGTTTTAAGGAAGTTTTACGGAAACTTGCAAATTTTGTGAAAAGCTTTCCCTTTTCTCTCTATATGTCTAACCAGGCAACATCGATTTTTGAAGCTCACCAGTCTCAAATCAAGGGGATCCTTGCTGACAAGGGCAACGGAATTTGTTAAGGATGAGAATGCCAAAAAATTCGGTCGTCTTTCCCACAGAGGTTCTAAAGCATGCAAAACGGCCAAAATTGGTATGGCCGGCCGACCAACTCTCAATAAAGCACTCGGCCGCCGGCCATGTAGAGACCAATAAGATGTCCGGCTCTGCCGAGCACCTCATACTCCCCCAGTCCCCCTTCCAGTGCTTCTATCAAGGCCATGGGATTCCTCTTCTGACCTCACTGAAACCTTCTTCGAGCGTGAGCATGGAAGACAGGAAGAGCATGACAATCCAGCTCGTCGGTACCCATGTCGACGTCCACCTCTTCGTCTGGGCGCCTCCGAGTTCAACCTCCGTATCAGCCATGACTTCGCTTCCGGGAAATGCAGAACCGCTGCTGCTCATCTTATTCAAGTTCCCGGAGGAGGAGACTGTTCGTGAAAGGACCTCATCTTAAGTCACAATAACTGGACGTAAACAAATAAACTTTTATGGTAACCAAATGCTCGCAGAATACCCCGTAATTCAAACTCAGGCGAAGGTTATACTAATGGAAACATTTGAAGGATCAAACTAGATGAATTTCTCAAAATCATTCAACTGTACAACGAAGAAAGAAACAACATCGCAAACATGTAATAAGAAAAGAAGTACAAGCTAGCCTATATAGTGTCTCAACTAAAGCATAAGCTTTATAATCATGGGCAGTACGAAGAAAGAAACAACAAGAAATCTAGAGCAGTACTTAATCCTTGCATACATTACTTTATAACCATGGGCGGTACAAAGTTGGAGCAGCCGCAGAGAATTTTCTGCAAGGAAGAAAACTATACACCACTTTTGCTATCCCACCAAAGATCTTCCTCTTCACGTCCCCTCTCCTGGGGGGCATAGTCCGAGAATGATCTGGAGGTGTAAAAACTATTATGCACAAGCCGGGTGACGCCAACTTCGTTGAGCTCCTGCTGATTCGAGTTCCATCTGTGTGCACTCTCTTGCCGGTGTGCTTCCCATCGTTTAGAACGCGAACTCGCTTTCCGGTGTCGCTCCCATCGGCTCGAATTCCGGCGTCATGAGTTCGATTGCCGGTGTTTTCGTCGTCATCATATCTAACTCCTTCGACCCACCCTCGCTTGCTGATTTCATCCTTTCCCTTTCCAACTCCATCAGCTGTATCGGGTTTGATGCAGATTTCGTCCTCCCCATTTCCAAGTCCTCTAGCACCATCCGGCTTCCCGATTCCGACTCCGTCGGCCCTCGCTGCTGGCGTGCCATTTTTATCCTCTCCAGTCCCGACTCCGTTGTCCCGCCCTGGCTTTCCGATTTTATCAACGTTTCGAACTCCCCAAGCGATAACTTTCTTGTTGACCTCATCTCCAACGTCTCCAAGTCTCTCTGCACGAACTCGCTTCTTGCCGGTTTCGTCCCCGTCGTTGCGGACCACTTGAGCTCGCACAGGCTTCTCGTTTCCATCCTCACCATCAGTTCGAACTTCCTTAGCACCGACCCGCTTGGCATTTCCGTCCTCGCTGTTTCGAAATCCAACTTGCTGGCCACTGACGCCTCCAAACTTTCGGGCTCCATCCGGCAGTACACGCATGCCAATTTCACCCTGACCGATTGGATCTTGGTCGGAGTAAACTCGTTTGCGATTATAGTCATAACCGTGTCGAACGCCGCCGGCGCGAGCGCACTTACCGGCACGGTCGCCACCGTGTGGAACACCTCGTGCGTGCACTGGCTCTCCGATTTTGTCCCTACCGTATAGAACTTCATCAGGGTTCCTTTGCTTGCCGGCGACGTCCATTCCCTCTCTCTCTCTCTGCTTGATGAACAACGAAACAATCTATCTGCAACTAGGGTTGATTTTGAAACAAACTGAAAGAGTAACGACGATCTAAAATAAATCAGTATAAACAAACTAAAACAGAAGAGGAGGAAGTTTAACCCCTCAGAAGCGACTCCGGATCTCCTGACCACGTCTAATATAAATCAGTATAAATAAACTAAAACAGAAGAGGAGGAAGTTTCCCCTCAGAAGCTTCCTTAGTTCCGTATTAAAAGAAGTTTCCTTCCCGCCTTCTTTGCATTCGACAGTAACATCATATTCGTAGCTTCTATGAATGGCCTCATATAAGGAGTAAGGAGTGTGGGTAAAATAGTATTTGCACTCGATATTTTTGAGTTGAGAAGACAAATGAGGACCCGAATGAATTAGGTAAGATGTAGAGGCTCCCAGAACAGCCGGCTGTTTTTCCAAAACAGTAGCGATCTTGTTTATATGGGTTTTGGGTTACGACTTATAAGGACCAAAAACCCTTTCGTTTGTTCTTTCTTGTCAATTGATGGTGCTCTGGCTGCTCTCTAATTGGAGGTGTTTCGGACATCGAGGTGTCTAGTTCCACCGGGTTAATTTTCATAGAGATGATGTAAGAGTGTCTAGGTTGCTTTATCCCGGGTGGGCACTCCAATGTTTAAGTTAATGAGCTGAAGTTTTAGGAGAGAGATGGAGAGCAAGATAACTAGTATGAGAGCTGAATCGTGCATACCTTCTCAAAGGGAGGGGAATTTCATATAAGCGTAGGAACCGGGAGAAGATCCTATAGCTGGATACGTTATCTTTATAGAGGGAAAGTCAACTCCAATGCAGAGGGTGTGGATAGTTAGGCCTAACGGTCGAACGTTATGATCCCGGAGAAGTCGGAGGTAATAACTTATTTAAGAGGCAAGATCTGGCAGGTCACTAGCTGGACTCTGGTTAGGTCGACAGAAGCAAATCGCCTCTTATGCCGTCCTGATATCCTATGACTTGACCAATGTAGTCTCGTGGAAGTAGGTCACATGATACACTGACCCGAGATTCCATCTAGTAGTCTGCAGTTCGGCCTACCAGGGTAGCCCCTAGGTTATTCAAAGTAAGGTGATCTGGTTACATGGCAACAAGGTGCCAGCCAACCGCTATGGGAATGCCACTTGTCACAATGCCATATACGAAGAGCATGTTTGTAAGGTTCAATTTGTTTGCATTGTAAATGGGATTATAGTGTGAATGCAAATTCTACTTTACTTTTGCTTTAGATTTGACCTTATGTTATTTATTTGTGAGAAAAAAATAAGTGGTTTTAAATTTTTTTTTAATAAGAAAGAGAAGGTAATTGATGGGGGTGGAAGTGACCTCCAATTAGGAGCAGCCATGTGGCGGCAGGGGTGCAATTTGGGCAGGCCTAGCCCGATTCCAAACCAACCCAGCCCAAAATTTTACATGGCTAGGTATGGATTTTCGGTCTTCGGGCTAGGTTTGGGCCCAAGAAGTTAGGCTTTTTTATTTTTTCGGCCGAGATTGAGCTTGGGCCAACTATATGCATTCGTGTATACACACACACTAGTAAATTCATACATGCATTTGCACGTGACAGTATCTTTAAGATTAAACTATTTATAATTCATGGGCAGTTTCTAAACAGTTATAATTAGGTAGTTTCTGAATGGTTATAAGTGGGTAGTTTTTGAAGTGAGAGTAAAGGGGATATTTGTCCTCTTTATGCTATTGTATACTTAGACAAATGGGGTAGAAAACGTCCAACATATAAGGTTCAGATGATGTCCTACAATATCAAAATCCGAGCTTAATTAACATATAAGGTTCATTGTCCTTGTTTATTGGATAAAAATGAGGGGCTTCAATATGGGAAGAAGACGAAAAAAATACAAGAAATCATGTTTACTAACCAATCCACAAGAATAGAACCAACAAACAAATAGATAAGCATCGACGATTTAGTGGTATCGCCAAGAGCATGAATATGAAATCCATGGAAACCTTGTGAGAGGCCTGTAATCTTTCGTTTGAGAAGGGTAGCCCCTATAAATTAAAATTAAAAACCACTAAAAGCTATGAAAAAAAACAGAGAGAGAGAGAGAAAGGGAGGTGGGTGGAGAAAGTAGTGCTGCAACTTGGACCGAGTTGGCCCAAATCCAACCTGAAAAAGTTGGGTTGGGTTGGGCCGTGTTGATGATCGGGTTAGGGTTAGGGTTGAAATTCTTGAACCCGACCTTAGTTTGGGTTGGGTTAGGGTTGACCGCTTGCGCAACCCGACTCAACACGAACCCAGCCCCCTATAGTACTAGACTACTAGTCTACTAGTGTACAACTCTCATGTCATATATATATATATATATATATAGCGTACATTGATTTGTTTAGATGTGTGATAGTTGTATAGCCCCCTTTTTTAAGTTATTCACAGGTACTTGACTACTTGTCTTTTCCTTTTGTCTTATAATTTTTATGTGTGATCTATCTAATATAATCAAATTATTTGCTTGATCCTATGAGTTTTTATTAGTGATTTTATTTCCATAATTTTGTGTTTCATTATTGTTGATTTCATGAATTTATATTTTTGAGAAAAAAACTATCATAAGTCCTAACTCACGATAAACAAATACTTAGTTTTCTACTAGTATTTAAGGGATGGGAAAGTTGGGTTGGGCCCAACCCAAGCCCAACCCAACCCAAAGTTGACAATGGGTTGGGTTAGGGTTGAAGGAATTAGTTGGGGTCAAGGTTAGGGTTGGGGTTGGGGGTTTGGAACATAGGGTTGGGCTAGGGTTGGCCTCAACCCGACCTAACCTGGTCCGACTTGCAGCCCTAGTAGAAAGAGAGGGAAGTAGAGATCGTTGTGTTCTTGGACAAACGGAATAGAACCCTGAGATTGTTGCTAATGGTGATGACTTTAACAACGCCTTTTGTTGAAATTTTCTTTGTGGGTTGCTTTTAAGCGGTTATAAGTGTTTGTTTCTGAATAGTTAGTTATAAGTGGACAGTTTTTAAAATGAGTGTAAATGATATATATGCCCTCTTTATACTCATTGTATGTTTAGACAAAGCGGTAGAAAATGTTTATTGAAAAATCCAGAAAAAAGGGCATTCACTCTTTTATAGGCAGTATATTTTAGAGTAGGCTCATTAACCAACCCGAGCCCAAATTGAGTGCATCAAATTATAATGTGGGATAGGCTCAGGTTGGGAAGATCGAGCTTGACCTTGGGCTTTGTCCGGGCTTCGGCCTTAAGCCCAAATTTTAGGGATGGGCTTGGGTTGACCATAAACCCAACCTAACCCTCTTGACTTGCACCCCTAGTCATGGTTTCCGGAATGTCAACGACCTTACCTACGATTTGCACCTCGGATAAACGTATCACCTAGGACCAGCAGATCCTCCTCGGATGCTTGGGCCAACCTTGGCGATGGGAGATTTCTGCTCGGGCAACCTACCCTCTTCTTGGGCAAATAGGTTGCTACGAGCCGCCGTAAGAAGCGAAAGGGGAACTCAGTAGGTGAGACGAGCTGCATGCATACAGAAACACACTCCACTGGGGTGAATTGCCCCTAGAAAAGCTCACTCAAGCTCCACCACGTGTACACCAGATGGCCATCTGACAACTGCACTTGGAAGGGCCATTGTCATTGTCTGTTACATATGGCAACGCCATCATTACGCATGCCCATCCTATAAACCAGTGGACCCCAAGCCTCCTCCATGTGAGAGCAACGTGACACTAGGGAGACTACACATGTCCTATCCAAGCTCTAGGTGTTCCACCCTGAGCTGTATGTGTCATGGCTTAAGCTCTAGGTATCCTACACCACTCCAACACGTTTCATTGGGCACGGGCGAGCCTCCTCTATATAAAGGTTAGTTGAGTATTGATTGCATACTTTTGGCCTCATTAATCGTTGCCTTTTGGCTTTTAGCACCTTGGACAGTAGGGGTGTCAATTGGACTGATTTGGTCCAATCCGATCCAGTCCAATGTGAGTCCATTATAAATGGACCAGATCCAATCCAATCCAATGAATGTTTTGGACCAATTTGGACCAGTCCAGTTCAATGTCTAGACCATCCAATTTGTTCAAATTCATTTTGATTTAGATTGGTTTCAGCCCAAACCCGGTCCATTGGCACATATATTCTTATCTTATGTTAATGGATCAAATATTGGCTTAATCCAACCCAATCCAATATAAATTTGTTATGAACAGACCAGGTCCAATCCAATATAATAAGTATTTTGGACCAGATTGATCCAATCCAATATGTCTTGTTGGTCGGTCCAAATTGATTTTGGACTGGACGGAGTCCAATCCAAAACCGGTCCATTGAAATCCTTTTTGGACAGCTCGGCCAATACTAACTTCTTCGTTGGAGTTCCTAGCCCGGGATCTCAAACCAGGCCCTTTGACGTCGTTCTTCTTGCAGGTACTGACCATTGAATTGCCTCCGAGCTCCAGCAGACACTTTTGATCTTCATAGGGAATTAAGAGAAGAATTTTTTGTTTGGTTGTGTGGTTGGAAAGATTGTGGTTGGAGAAAGATACAAAATTTGCATCACAAACGAGATTAAATCAGCCCCCACAATATAGTTTTCCACAACATCCCACACGACACCGCCATCTCCCGCTGACGCTACATCATTTCTTGTGGGAGGCTGATTTCAACTCATCACAAACTAGATAAAAAGTATAAATTAATTTTGTATCAGGTAGAGTACAAATTGTAACGGCAAACAGATGAATACATGACTCGAAACTGAACCCAGTGCAAAATTTTTATCCCGTTCAGGCGTGAACGTGAAGTTTTCCACTTCACTTCTGGTTTGGTAGTTTTCTACTTCACTTTTGGACCTATCAATAATAACGGGGTCTATTAATCCTTTATCAGATAAATTGAATGGACCCAACCCATTTGAGCTTGGTTCGTATATTGGCTGGTAGGCCGGCTTCAATTGAACAGCTTCCTATAACCTTACATTCGAAATATTTTCATATAAAATAAAATACATAATTATGGAGGATCGGAGATATACCCAATACAAGACGAACAGTCATTGCACTGACTGAAGCCAAATTCATTGACTGGCATGTTATGGCGGGAAGTCCCATATCTAATAAGTAGGTCGAGAGTCAAGAGTCGTCTTAGGAAAGAGGAGACGGCCGTCGTTAGTCATGATAGTACAGGGGGAATGCATCTGGGGAGAGAGGGCTAGTAGTAAAGGGGGATTGGAATTCAGAATTCTGCATCGTGTGTATCCGTATTTCTCGCTAATCTTTTTTTACTATTGACGGGTGACGACAACAACAACATACAAACGGCAGAGCGCCCTCGTTTTCTGAAGATCTGAATTACTTAGCGTAGACTGTAGACTGAAGTCTGAAGAACTGAATTTAATTGCCTCCAAAAGCAAAGTCAATTAATTACAACAATAATACCTCTTTTATGCGTATGCTTTCAAATTCCGACAATTGTGGAAAAAAATGGCATCATCTGAAACTGCGAACACCCAGACCAGAAAACCGTACACACGCAATCTCACTCGGACAAATTCCGACAAAAAGTGATTCTTTCGCCTTTCCTTATGATTGATTCTTTTCCACTTGTCTTCCGTTGAAGCCTCGATAACAGCGCGGGGATCTACCGGTATACCATCGATATCCGGCAGTGCTCATCCGCGTCGTGAAGATAGCCTCGGCCTCCAGGACAGTGTGGTGATCTTGCTGCTACTGGTATACCATCGAGATCCGGCGGTTCCCGTAAGTGGATCAAATTTGGATCACCAAATGTGATCCGGTTAAGTTTCTTTTTGTTTACCACCTTTCGCATTGGAGTAATGTGCTTGTGCAAGAATCATCGGGTAAGGATATCGGGTACGATTAGGGGATGACATTAGTGGATGCCATTACTTATTAATGAGGGACCCACCCGATCACCCAACGGGCGACGTCGTTAATGGACCCCCTGTCAACATTTCTTATATTTTGTGTTAAAAAGTCACACCCACCAAATTCATTTTGTTCATTTAAAACTGATAATTAATGCATTTACCCTGCCAAAGCTGTATGGATTGGTGGTTTTGTAGCTTCGTAACTCAGCCCACCGTTAAGAGATTGCTTTTCTGTTTTGGAAGGTGAGGAGTGAGAAGTCTCTCTCTTTCTCTCTTTCATCTGGACCGCTCATGTATTAGATCTATTTACTCGTATTCCACCACGAGTGCAGGCAACAGATGATGGGACTAAGCATAGGACCGGGTTGTCTGTGCCCACTCGGGATTTCCGTATTCCAACCCACTTTTCTTATCCACTCTTTACGGTGAATTGGAGTCATACGTCTCTGTTACGAATTGAGAGATGTTCACTGCGGGTAGAGAATAGAAAGAAAAAGTGAGCAAGAGATCTGGGCCACGTTAGCTTGATATTAAGGAACTGACGTGGAGTAACTTGATTATCTCACATTTGAACTCTTCAAAATACGACTACCAATAGAGTTCCATTATTGCAAGTAATTGTGGATAGAACAGGGAGCTTAGGACAAGATCACATTAACTATGCTCCATGCCAAATGTATTATCTTAATGGCTAAATAACAAAAACAATTCGATATTTATCCGTTCTTCACTAAGCTCTTTAATGGGTAAATGGTAAATTGGTCAGTTTGTAATACATTCTACTAGGCGTAGAAAGCCTCTTTGGGTTGAAAAAAATGATATAAATGCTCTTCCAACAGCTATATAACAACTATTTTAGGAGGGCTTTTCGGGTAAAGTTATAACTTTATAATGACCAAAATACCCCTTCCAATAACTAAATAACAACTAGTTTTTTGGGTATTTTAGACAATTGAAATATGTTCAAATCCTACAAATAGCCCTATCCTCCACCATCCTCATCACACCAATTCAACAATTCTCTTAATCTCTTCTCTCTCTCTCTCATACTCATACATTCTCAATTCTCTGCAATCTAAGTAATTTTGATTAGTTGATTGTCTTATTCTGCATTCTCCAATTCTCAAGTCTCAACTTTATTGAAGTTTTGACTTTCAAAAAGAAGAAGTCTTGCTCAACTAGCTTAAGTATCTCAATTTGGGAGGCTTAGACATTGAAAGGCTTCAACTGTTGAAATCAAGTTGGAATTTTGAACCGGCAACACGTGTAAGTCGAATTATATTAATTTTTATCTTTTTAGAATTAACAAAAAAATGCTAGCTCTTCTGAAAACCAATTCCCCAACATGTTCACCATGGATGATATTCATCCCTGGTACAGATACTAAGGGAAAAAGGAGGGCTTCTAAGCTGAGTAGCCCGGTTTGGAAAATTTTCAAAGTAGAGGATATTGAGGGGAAGGGGAAAATGGTCGTTTGCCAAAAATGTAGGAAAGACTTTAATTATTGTAGCAAAGGTGGTACGGGTCATTTTAGTAGACATCTGCTCACACATGAGCGAGAGAAAGATAAAGGGAGAGAAACAACCTAACAGGGGAGTAGTTTTGGTATTTTTAAATGTTCACAAGAAAAAATGAGACAAGAACTTGCTCAGTATATTATACATGCAAAACAACCATTTATATTAGCTGAACATACAAAGCTAGAAAAATGGTTGCGTAGTTCTGTAAACCCACAATATAAAAAAGTTTATAGGAATACAATAAGAACTGATGCTTTAAAATTTTTTTATTCATGTAAACAAAATTTAATTTCTTTGTTAGCAAATCTTAATTCTAAAGTTGCAATTACTTCGGATGTTTGGACATCCAAATTTAATATTAGTTATATTTGTGTTAGTGGCCATTTCAATGATGAAAATTGGCTTTTGTATAAAAGAATTTTAAGTTTTACTTGGCTTGAATTGCCACATAGTGGCCTAGCTATTGCTACATGTATTTTAAATACTTTGCATGCTTATGGAATAGAAAATAAATTATTTTCAATTAGTTTTGATAATGCCAGTAATAATGATTCTGCAATAAATATTTTAAAATCTCAATTAAAACCACGCTTAAATGGTAAATTATTTCATATTAGATGTGCAAGCCACATCTTAAATTTATGTATTCAAGATGCCTTGAATATTATTTCTACTCGTATTTCAAAAATTAGAAATTATATTATATATATAAAAAGTTCAGGGGCAAGAAAACAAGAATTTAAATATTTATGTCAAAATTATGGTTTAAAATATAAACATTTTATGTTAGATGTAAAGCATAGGTGGAATTCTACCTATGCTATGTTAGAAAGTTGTATATCTCATAAACAAATTCTTTTTGATTTTTATAATTTAAAAATGCCTAATGATATGATATTTAAGGAAGACTGGGAAATGACAGTCTTTATAAGAGATTCTTTTAAAACATTTTTAAGATGCGACTAATGAATTATCTAGAATTTAATATCCAACTAGTTGTAATTTACCTTATCAATTAATGGTAATTAGTGGTTGTTTTGCAAAATATAGAAATAATCCACAAATTTGATGTATTGTTGAAGTTATAGAAAATCAATTTAAAAAATATTGGGAGAATATTTCTCCCCTTTATTGTTTAGCTACAATATTAGACCCTAGGATTAGGAAAGATGGTTTAGATATTATTTATCAAAAAAAAAAAAGATGGTTTAGATATTTTACTTGAATCATATTGTGAAAATATGAATATTGATATAGGAAATAAAAAAGAGGAGATTAATAATTTATTATTTGAAATGTACACTTTGTATGAATCTGAAGTTGTAGGAAATATTCCTACAACTTATTCATCATCTTCTTATACTTCTGACCTTGAGCCCAATAGTAGAAGAGAAAAACTTTTTTATTTAATAAGTAGAAGGCAAAAATCTGCTAGTTCTATTACAAGTTCATTTACTGAACTTAATTTTGATATTTTAGCCTAGTGGAGTGAACATTCGAAAATTTATCCGGTTCTCGCCGCCATGGCACATGATCTACTAACCCCTCCGGTGTCTACAATTCCATGGAGTCTTGTTTTAGTGGAGGTATCAGGGTGTTGGATGACAAAAGAAGCTGCATGAATGATGATAGCATAGATATATGCATCTTCTTCAAGGATTGGCTAGATGCAGAAGATAGATTACAAGACAAGGGAGGGCATGATATTACATTGGATATTTCACCCGAAGTAGATGATGAAAGTCGTGAATGATGATTAATGAATTTGACTACTTGCATAGAATTTTTTTTTGTTTTCAAATTATTGTAAATTTTTTTAATTTATTTGATATATATATATTTTTTTATTTTTTAACAATGTAATTTTGTATTTTCAATTTGTAAC
>NW_010729136.1:1236350-1249469 GCF_000365185.1 Nelumbo nucifera | reverse complement strand
CTTCAAATTTGTTATTCCATCATTCTTATTTCAATTTGGTTAAGTATTTTTTTTTTCATTTATGTGTTAGATAACTTAGATTTCTCATTTCTTAATTTTTTAAATARTTYYCAATTCCCAAAGTTCAAAGGAAAGTTAAATATTTTAGTTTTACAATTTTACTTAGAAAAGAAAACAAAATTAAAAAAAGACCAAAAAAAAGTGCAGCCCGGTTTGGCCCAGGCCCAAGGCCCGCCCTGTGGCCCAGCCCACTTTACACCTATAATGAAAGGCAAGCATCACTTAAGTGTATTTCAATGCACAACAAATCATTGTCCCATCAAGCTTAATCATCATTGATCTTGTTCAGACGTAGGGAATAGAGTCATGTAATTGGTTGGGGATGTCCTTATTGTCCTCTAAGGTTTTGGATAAAATCTCAGCTGTCGACGTTGCACACATTAGTTGATGACGTGTATGAGCATCCTCCACTGATTCGGCTACAATTCCAAGGAGAGGCGTTTAGGCCTTTAGGGGATGGGGCCAAGTAGGGGGTGACATGATCTGCTCCTCACAAATAGGCGCATCACAGGCACATCCACTATGCATTGAGAACATATTCCATGAATATTCACTAATAAGTACGGGGGATGTTCCCAATGCATGGTAGGATGTGCGTGTGAGGCGCCAGGTGTGAGGAGAAAATCCGGTCTTAAGTTGGGGTGCTCACGGTTCGGTTAGTGAGGCACTTTTTGGAACCGAATCGGTAATAAAAACTGGTAACTAGAACCGAACCGAAGCCAGTTGGTTAACCGGTTGACCGGTTCAGTTCATTGGTTTTTTAGTTTTTACATTATATATTATAAAAATATATAATAAAAAATTATAAATATATATAAAATATTATATTTTAAATAATAAATAATAAACAATATATTATAAATATATGAATTTATATATATAATGCATATTTATTAGTTTATAATATATAAAATATATATAGTATATATAATATACATAAATATATATAAAATATATAGAAATATATGTATACCGATCGGTTTGGTTAATCACCGGTTTTTATATTGATTAACCGAATCTGAACCGGTATCTTTGGTTTTTTCAAAACATCGAACCAAAACCGAACCGACCGGTTTGGTTAACTTATTTCGGTTCGGTTTCGGTTGGTTTTGTTTTTCGGTTTTTTTGCTGACCCCTAGGGCCAAGACGAATGATTCAATCATCAATTGTGCCTCAATCTGCCATTCAAAAGATGCTACACGTAATTTGGTCCATTTACAACCGCACATCCGAAGCATCTCCCCTTGAACGATAACGTACAACTGAGTAGGTGCAAGAGGCTTTTGGGACAATGTGAGCATGGGCTTGCCCTGAACAAAGCTGATCCATCAGGGCAACGTTCATCCAAACAGCTTTTACAGGAAGGATTAAGGTATCAATACGATACTCCCAATATGGGGTGTATCGTATCTGTATCCATGATCATGGATACAAGATATGCTACAACTGGATAAGTATCCCATGAATCAGGCGTATCAGTACGATATGCCTCCGTATCGGGCCGTATTGTACCGTATCAATGGATACAGTCTGATACACACCGATACAGAGGCGTATTCGTGTCTAGTTTGACAAAATTGTACATTGAGTACTTTTGGATTATTTTTCATCTTTAATACAAGTTAAAAAATAGTATTATGAAAACTGAAATAAATAATTTAAGATTTAATTTTTTCAAAAAAATAATAAAAACTAAAAGTTATAAAGATAATATATTTCATCTACCTTAGATGATTTATATATTTTATTTTACACATAATTATATGATAAAAAAAATTAAAACATAGTTATTATATAAAAATACTAAATAAATAAATTTTCCCAACAAAAAATAATGGAAGATAGAAAATAATAATTATAAAAAATGAAATGATTAATTTAAGATTTAATTTTCCCAAAACATTTAATAAAACTGAAAATTAAATATTAATTTATTTTATCTACCTTAAATGATTTATTTGTTTTATTTTACAATTATATGTAAAATAAAAATATTATATCTTAAAAATATAAACATATTTACTATTTAAAAGATAGTTGTTATTTAAATAAAATACTAAATTAATAAATATTCTCAAAGGTTTAGAAAAATTGAAAATTATATTTAGAAAATTGAAAGAATGATAATTATTGTACAATGTTTGAATGTTCTAGAGTCSTGRTATTGTTTATTGTAATATTTCTCTTCATATAACCTATTGAAGTATGCATTTCTCATGTCTTACTATCTTATTCATAGATAATTCAGCTCTTGGTTTAGTGTTATTAATGTATTTATGTGATTTCTATGCATTTCACTAGTGTGTCCAATCGTTTATATTTCTTTCATTTGTATCCATACGTTTACAGAACATACCCGTATCTAACTTAATCGATACGATACCCAATACTGATACTTTGATCTTGGAGCTTTGAACCGGAATTCGGCTTCCATCAGGGCAGTTTTTATGCCCATACTGCTTGCACAGATTGAGGATAAAGGCCACTTTTTGCCTTGAATATCAATAAAAAATAATATTTTTATAAAATAACCAAAATAAAATAAATTTTTTTGGAAAAACATCAAGAAAGGGCAGTGATATTGTTTATTGTCTTTCTCTACCCTTATATTCATGCGAATACACCGGATCCCAAGCCTTAATTGCAATGAACACTACGCATTAATTCGTCATTCACATTCTCTAGCCCATATCAGTGTATTCGCAATACAGTCCAGTGTATTGAACACTAGACTTTATTGTGCATTGATTAGTCATTCACTGCCTATATCAGTGCGCAATACAATCAGTGTATTGAATGGATTCAATCAGGCAAGGCAGTGAATGACGAATCAGTGCGCAATACAACCCAGTGCATTCGCAATACAGTGTATTCGCATGAATTCAGTGTTCATTGCCCATTTCAGTGCACATAACGGAGGAAGACGAGGAATACTGCACAACTGTGGCTTTATATCCAATGTATTCACATGAAAACAGAGGCAGGGGAAGACAATGATAATGTTATTACCCTTTCTTGATATTTTTCCAAAAAAATTATCTTATTGTATTTATTCTATAAAAAATTTTATTATTTTTAAAATTCAAGGAGAAAAGTTGCTCTCAACTCCTCATAGTCTACTAATAACCCCTATAAACCGCATCATGCCTATAAATTTTGCATATAAGTTAAGTAAAAAAAATATGCCACGTGTCGACTTTCAAAATATCAATGCTCTGATAAGTCTGCTGCACGAGCATCAGTTAGTCCCCACCTGACTATTTCTCTCTCTTAGTAGTTGTTATCAAATAATAGATGATCACGAGTTCTATTGACTTTGACCTATAATTAACGGAATACCAAGTTAATGGTAACAAATTTTCTTTTCTTGGTTGTTCCTTTTTCTTAGCTATCCTGAACGTCGAATCATGATAGCTTGAAATTGGGAAGGGGGGCTGCATCAGAGATGATTTAGGAAGATTCAATAATTAATGGTTTACCAAGTGAATTGTACCAAATTTTCTTTTCATGGTTGTCATGAACGTCGAGATCATGATAGCTTGAAATTGGGAGGAGGAGGGCTGCATCAGAGATGATATAGGAAGATTCTACGTGAATATAAATAAGTCTGATTGATGTGCATCATTGTGTGCTTTCGTTCTTTTATCATAAAAGCGAAAAGAACGGATAGACCAATTTTGAATTTCAGCCCAACCATAAAACATATATAACACTATTTCAAAGTTAGGATAGATTGTCTTTACTCATTTGGTATCGGACAAGCATTACTTCAATGGCAATCTCCCATTTTCCTTTGAAAAAGACAAACTTAATACAAAACATAATTCAATCAAAGAAGAAAATATTTGAAGAAAATGCAATCTCATCCTGCTAAATGTTTATCAAGTTGGCATGTATAGTTTATATATGTCAAATGGCCATTAAGAATTTTGAAGTCTTCATATGAGCCCCGACAAACTCATGGCCGGCTCAAAGAAATGGAGTCGCCACCCAATTAGACAAAACGGGCTCTCATTTTTAGATTTACAAAAAAAAAAAAAAAACTTGATTTAAGTCTTTGATAGCGACTCCGTCTTTCATTGAAAAGGCATACAACCGAGAGATTTTGGCATCCCTCTCTCCAAGCTGCTCTAGTAGCCCAATACGGGAGTTGTTCAAGCTTAGTTTCTTTCGGAAAATAACGGAAATGGTTACAGGAATTTCTTAAATCTGGAGGAACATGCTTCCAACTTTTCCTAAGACCGATTTTGAGGTGATATTATCGGGCCTTAGTTATTGATTTCCCTAAGACCCTCGCCTCTCTGCCTTTATTATCAATCAAGAAAAATTGCAAACAATGGTTCTTCAACATTTTAGAACCTTAAACAAACCAGAAAAACATAAAAATTCTTTCCTTTCATATATATCTTGTCAAAAGTTTTCTAGCAGTTAGGATGAAATAGAGTGAAGTTCAAATAGGTTCTTGAGCTAGGGAATGTTTCTGATTGCAACAACTTCCTCTTGAAAATGGAGGAGACAAGTTCGCAATCTGAGGTCCAGAGTACCCTTGAAATTCGAGAGAATACGGGGTAGTATATGGGATGGGAGAAAGCTCTCTTCTCTCTCTAGGGGACTCCCTCAAGTTTCCTTCATTCTCTTTTTTTTTTTCTCTTTTCCCCTCTTTTCGCCGGTCTCTTCCTCTCTCCCTCTCTTTGGGGGCCTTCCTCATGTTCTCTCTCTCTCTCTCTCTCTGGGCCTCCCTCAAGTTTTCTCCCCTCTTCAAAGCATGAGTTAGGTCTATATTTATAGAGGAAGGGAGAGGAAGATGTCTAAATTCGTTTAGCTACAATGCCTGGGATTCAATAGAAGTTTTTCACACAAATAAGCAAAGATTCTTCAAAGAAAAATATGTTCACTCAAGCTTTCCTATTTGGTGAAACATTCTCTTTGATTTGGGGGTAGTTTTCACGAGTTTTGTATGTCCAATGGGAGCTTAGGGCGTGCTTGTAATGGCAGTCTCGTATTTGGGGCTGTCAGTGGCAGAAAATGTAAATTTGATGAACTTTTAAATGTTATTTTGTCTTTTCATGGTCTCAAGTGGGGTAAGGTTGGTATTTTTAGCTTTTTAAGCCTATTAGGCTCTATTTCATTGGTCTAAGTGTTCAAATGAGTCAAGAATGGGTCTAACGTCAGCCATCACTCTTTTGAGGCTTATGGTTGGCACAGATGATGTGGCAATTTAATCTAGTGTGTTGAAATGATATCTTTATAGTTTAATTGTCAAACAGATGAATTAGGATGTAAAATTTGGTGTGATGGGGTTTTTTGGGTCTCTGAACACATTGGTGAGGTCTGATGGGATAAATGGTGTCAGGATGATTGAGATCTATGGATGAAAAGTTTGGGTCAATAAGATTTGTTGAAATAGAATCTTTGTTTGATGAAAGGCCAAACGAGGGAATTTTGGGATGAAATTTGGTGGATTGAGACTTTTGAATGTCCTAATTCTAATGAAAGTGATGGATCTTTGATCCCAGGTGTAGATTGATTGTTTTAGTTCTGATCATGATCTTAACTTATGATTTTCCAATCAATGAGAGGCCTGGAATGGAATCTTACTTTTTCAACAGTCAAATACAGGTGTTTGGTCGTGAAAGTTGACATGCTGGGAGTTTCTAGGTCATATGAGGTTGGGATGATAGATGGTAAACTCCAATTAATAGATTTGCTAAAATAGGATATAGGCTTGATGATGAATCAAACAGGGGAATTTTGAGCTACAATTTGGTAAGTAGGCATGGAGGCAAGTGAATGGTTCTGATCTGAGAAAAATATGGTTGATCTTGGTAATCATTTAGGGCCATCAGAATGGAATCTTGATGTTTTTGCAGTTGATCATCATAGATTTGTGATGGAATTTGCTAATTGATTATTTCCTAGTGATTTTGGGGTGATGGATATGTTGGAATTGATTTTGGAGGAGTTGAAATTTGAATATCGCATAGATCAGGTCAGTTAGAAAGGAAGTTGGCATGATGAACAATGGATCTTTGCAATTTAGTCATGAAAACTGATGTATAACTAAGTTGTAGTTTTCCAAGTGTGGGGATGGTGTATGATCAATGTTCTTGTTTGTCCTGTGGATTGTGTCAAATGAGGGTATTTTGGGTTTTGGAAAGTCTCAAGTTGATCTAGTTGTGTTTCTAAGTTTTTTGGGTCTAAGAGGGGGGGTACAAAGAGGTAGGGTGAAGGGACCGAGCAAAAATTGGGTGCTAACGCTTCAAAATAAAACTTTTCAAAACCCCATTTCTCCTTTAAAAGACAGACTAAAATCCCTTATTACAAAAGATGACTCATTCAAATCTCTCTCTCTCTCTCTCTTTTCCTCTCTCTTCCTCCCTCTTTTCTCCAATCATTGCATTCTTTCCCTCTTGTGTTTTTGCAACATAAGCTCTTAAACTATCTCAAACTGGGTGCAACTTAAGTGGGTCCAACCCAAAATTTTACACGGGCTGGGTATGGATTTCAAGTCCTCAAGCTGGGCTCGGGCCCAAGAAGACAAGTTTTTTTTTTTTTTTAGGGTCGGGCCTAGGCCAAGCCCTTAAGGTGGCCTAAATGCTGCCTGAGTTATGTATATACATATTTTCATAATATATCTATGTATAATTTTAGAGTGGGTTCATTGACCAACTCGAGCCCGGCCCGGGCCCAAGCCTAACCCAAGTGTATCAAATTATAATCCAAACTGGGCATGGTTTGGGAAGATCGGGCTTGCTCTCAGGTTCTAGGCCTATCAATGATACTTGAAAACCCGAGGCCTGATCCGACATTCGATCCAATTATCTTAGATTCGAATGATGTATATATGTAATCGGATCAGGTTTGGATTTGACTTCATCCAATCCGGTTAAAATCTGAATCCAGTTATAATATAATACTTATTAATTTTAACATAGAAGTTTTATATAATTATATTTAAAATTAAAAAAAAATATATTCTATATATTATATTATAGGTGAATTTATATATATATATATATAACAAATTTAGTGTGCTATATTTATATTAATTTATTCTATATAAAGGTTAAAAATAAATATTTTTTACTTTTTCTGTTATTTTAAAAAATTTATAGAAAAGTCAAATTAAATCTGAATCCAATTCGACTTCGAATCTAAGTTTTTAAATCTGATCAGATTTCAGATTGGATTCGGATGTATGCTATCAGTAATTGGATCGGATGTAGCATTTTGCTACATCCAATCCGAGTATAGCCCTATTAGGTTCAAGCCTTAAACCCAAATTTTAGGGTCGGGCTCGGGTTAACCATAAACCTGGCCCAACCCACCCAACTTGCACCCGTATCTCAAACCAAGTGTTCTTTTTATGTTAGTAAGAATTTACCAATTTAGAAAAATTGAAGAGATTTACTTGATTTTTATTATGGGATAACTTTCATGTTATTAGTTTCATATTGATTACTTCATAGTATTGGTCTTGAAGTCTTGAATGCCCAAATTTCCAACCAAGTGGACATTTATAAAATGGATCTAAGATATTGGGTAAGCTTATTGGTATTGGTAATTTTTATTTTCATTTAAATTTTTTTTTGTAACATAATTGTTTGTTTTTTATCATACAAAGTGATGGTTATTTTCTATATACATTAGCCTTAAGTGCCCCATTTACTAACTTCTCTTTACATTCCATTTGGCAACAAGAGACTATATTTGCCAACTTAATTAAACTTTACCAAGTTAGAAATATGGGATTAACTAGAAGTCCGGGACATGTGGCAGTCATAACAAATGTTTAGTAGGTTGATTGCAATTCTAATTTGGTTGTCCATATATTCTACGCCATCCAAATGTTTGGAAAAAGACCAAGCAAAAGAAACTTCCGAAAAAAACAAAAATCCCTCCATCTTTGGTTCTTTTGATGATTGCCACAGTATTTTATTATTACCTCGGAATTCATAATTCAATAGTACAGTTTGACTCAAATATCAATGGAAAAGATGCCACAGGTGTTTATAAGGGGAGCTAGGCATAAAAACGTCGAGCTTGTTGGCCCTACGCCTGTTTCTCTTGGCTTGCATTGTGGGTAGCAGCATATATAACAAGTGATATGGTGTTTACAGTGCCTAAGTTCAATGGTGGTTTTCAACCAAAAAGAAAGTGCGGTAGTGGTTTTGTAGCTTCGTAAATCAGCCCAACGGTTCCTTGCTTTTCTTTTGCAAGCTGGTCTCTCTCTCTCTCTCCACTTTTATTTGAATCGTTCAAGCAGTAGATCAATTTACTCCTGCTCCACCACGTGGACAACCGATGATAGGAGTATGCATAGCACGAATCTGGCCAACTAGCCACTAAATAGTGAATAGTACGATAGGGAAGTAGAGGGCTGACGTGGAATAGCTTATTGGCATGGACTTAATTCTTAAGGCCCGGTTTGGAAAAAAAAAAAAATATATATATATATATATATATATAGTATAAATACATATAAAAAATATAAAATATAAGGTTTTACCGTCTATATATTTATATTTATACTCTTTCCAAACTGAGCCTAAAATACAATTAACATTCTAACAATTAGAATGCGGTTAGTAACTATGTATGAAATTATGGAACTGGTAGTTTATGACAAGATCACAAGAAATGTGGACAGCCAAAGCCCACGTCCATCAGGCCCACATCATCTCCTTGTGGTCGTACGTGGCGACTTAATCTTGTCCCACCTTAAATCTTTCTTCTGCTACATGTTGCAGACTTCTAAAGTAAAATAACTCAAAAAATGGTTAATTAGGTATTCGACGTAGACATAACTGTTGAACCCTATATTTATATTTGTCTTTTTCTTTTATTTTCATATGTTATTACATGATATATTAAGCAATTTCTATGGTACCGGAAAGGTATGGTACCTACAAATCTTTATTATTGTTTTTCTAAAATCTCTAGAGTTGATGTTAAAGACTTCTGTTAAAGTTGATCTTTGATGCTTAGGGGCTTGATAAATGCTGGAAAAAAAAAACTGTTTTAAGGTCATATTTGGTTCATTGCTCTAGGTTTTATTCTCTTAATTCTTGTTCCTTCTATGCAATAAAGGGCAAGAATTGAGTAACCTGCAACATGAAAAATAATCATGCCCCATCTTGCTCATTTCATTCTTTGAGTAAACTATGCCTACAAAATTGTTGCCATAGATATTTACTTTTACAAATCATTTTTACAAAAGTACTTTTATAAAAGTACTTTTACATGAAAGCACTTTTACAAAAATACTTTTATAAAAACACTTTTATGAAAGTACTTTTTATAAAACCACTTTTACAAAAGCATTTTTATGGAAGTACTTTTATGAAAGCACTTTTACAAAAGTACTTTTATAAAAGCACTTTTACGGAAGTACTTTTATAATAGCACTTTTATGAGAGCACTTTTACGATAGCACTTTTATAAAAGTACTTTTACGAAAGCACCTTTATAAAAGTACTTTTATAAAAGCACTTTTATGAAATCACTTTTAGAAAAGTACTTTTTTGAAAGGACTATACAAAAGTACTTTTAGGAAAGTACTTTTGTAAAACCACTTTTATTAAAGTACTTTTACAAAACATCTACGCCAACTCGTAAACATTGACTGTTGGAGACCTAGGCTAGCGGTTTGTGAATACTGACACAATTTTTTTTTTTTTTGAAGAATGAAAATGAGCAACATAGGACAATTGTTAATTTGAAAATAATTCATTTTTAGGAAAAAAGTGGTTGGTTCATAACAATATTTTCTCATTCTACCTATTTTTATCCATTCTTGACCATTTTAGAATTTTATCTTGGGTAAGAATGAAAAAGAATGAGAATTGAACCAAACATGACCTAAATTGCTATAGCTAATTAGCTGGTGATGAATGCTTATCAATAAATTGGACTACCACTAAAACAATTATTAAAAGGCTGTTTGGTACGGTATAATTACATTTTGGGTTGATCAATGACTAGAGAAATATATCTACATAAAAAACATTAAATTTAACATTTTTAGTGGAAGTAGAAATTTGTGTTAAATAACTCAAAACGTTTTTAAAAGATTTTAAGTAGAAAAATATCTCGAATAAATCCGTACCGATCAACCTAAAATACAATGGCAATTGGCAACACAATACCACTCTACCAAACACCTCCTAAATGCATTGAATATGTTTAGAAATCAGGGAGAGCTGAATGATACAAAGAACAATTTGATAACTCTTCCCATTCTTATCTATACACTTTGAAAGTTGAAACCTAAGAAAAAAAAACAAAAAAAACTATCAATTTTAGTTCTTTCTAGGAATGGCAACGGGGTGGGTTTAAGGCAGGAATTACATTTCCCATCTCTGACCCCGATTTCCAAATCATCCCCGATCCCCTTTCGGAGAAAGAAATGCTCCTCCATCCCCGACCCCGATGGGGATGTGTTCCACGTCAGAGTCTTGAAGACCCGGATCCCCGATTGCTTTTGACATCCTGTGTCCTCTTTCATCCCTCCCATGCTCCTCTTTGTAAACAAAAACCAAACAAAGACTGTTCGGTTTCAAGCCCCCACCACTCCGGCTGACACCATAAATATTTGGAAGGAATTCCAAAATAGTTCTTTCCGCGTTTGGATGTGATGAATAGGAAAGCCTAGAAGAGGGAGAGATGGCAAGGGTAGAATTGGGATACCCAGTGAGAGGGAAGTGGTGGTGTTCTTATAAGAGAACCATTGCCATTATATTTTCCATTAACATTGTTGCAGCTCTCTACGTTCTCCAATCTCTTTCTACCTCACTTTATATACAGTAACGCCTCACCACTTTTAAATACAGTCAAAGATCAGATTAGGAAAATGGAATATTTAATTCCTATTCGGAAGGCATCGGAACCCACAGAGCTTGTTAGATTAGTTAAGGAAATGAAGGAGAAATTTTTCAGGGAGAAAAGTGTGGTAGAACTATCCCACTCCATGAAGCAAAAGATAACCCATGAGATTCTGCAAAGGTTGAAAGGGCTTAATGCTAATGCAAATGTGAGTGAAGAGAGAGAGAGAGGACTGTTGTGGCGTTGCCTCACCTGAAATTTGGAAGACTGGAACTGGAAGTACCGACTACTGAAGACGAAGAAGAATAGGGTTTTACCGTTTCAGTTTCAGCCACCACCGCCAAAGTTTAGAACAGTAGAAGAGACTCACAGAGTTATTAGTTAATTGTTATTTGTTAAATAAATAATATATAATGGTATTATAATGGGTAAAATACAAAAATCTCTCCTGAATTTTTTGACAATCATAAAAAACTCTTCTATAATTTTACTATAGCAAAAAACCTTCCCGCTATATTTAAAACATTTGACAAAAACCTCCAATAATCGAAAAATATTAAACCGATGATGAAATCTTTTCAAATACCTATTTTACCCTTTTACAAATTAAATCCCTAGATCTAAATTTGTCTTAATCAGTAGTAAAGTTCATGTGCTACAGCTCGGCGTTCCTGAAACTCTCTCTCCCCACTGAGGAACCCAATGGCGATAGCACGAAGGAAGACAAAGAATGGAGATCAGGAAACGAAGAGGGAAAAAGCGAATTCTAAAAGTTTTACTGTTCATTATCTTCAACGAATGAAGAAGACCTGAACAGAGGATGCCGCACCACCCCGCCGTATCAGATCTGAATAGAGAACGCCGCTAAAGATGACATAGTCGTCGTCCCCTTCCACTTTGCTCTCTTTCTTCCTTCCCCCCTCGTCTTCTATTTTCTTTTTATTCGACTCCTCCCCTGTCTTTTACAACTATTATAGACCGAACACCTCTGACCAGGTGATTCAGCTTCAGTATCTGCTTCCTTTCCTTTCCCTATCTCTTCTGCTACCTCATTTCCGCAGAACAGACGACTGAATCATACTTGTGAAACCGCCATCAACCCAGAACTCGGTTGTCATCCCCGTCATTGAGTTTTGGTACAGTGAAATGGCATTTTGCAAAATCATTAAACCGCAGCTGCAATGGTTTAATTAAGTTGAACGGGATACATGAACAGGGGAATTGGAAGTCAATCTCAGTAGGACCAGGAAGTTGGAGCGGAGGAATGTTTGTAGTGGTGGAGACCAAAAAAGAAGAAGAAGAAGGAGAGAGAGAGAGAGAGATGGAAGAAAGTCGCTACTTGCTTAAGGCGGAATGTTGAAGACATGACTGAACCACCTCGTTTCAGGATCTGACCTCTTTGATTCGAAATCGGTCTGAAGGGATCTAATGGAGTTGCGAGCTTGAGTTGATGAGCAGAATGTACGTTGGAGCTAACACAACACACCAGCGTTTCTTCTACCCTCAGCTGGCGTGAATGACGAACGAAAGACTCACAAGGGTGTATGGGATGTGAAAATGAAAAAAGAACGGAGAGAAGAGGGAGAAAGAGAGGGAAAGAAAAAGAAATAAATAAGTGTGACGGGAAGGGTGTTGCTCACCGAGAACGGACATCACGAAGAAGTTAGAATCAATGATGGAATGATGCGTCCTTGTTGGGGAGAAGTGACCGGAGAGAGGGAAGAGAAGAAAACGCCACCGTCGGGATCGAGAGGTTTTTGTTGTTAGACAGTTTTGTATGCCTTTAGCTTCAATCCGATTTAATGTATTTTTGACATTTAGTGTAAATAAATAAAGTGCACGTTTGATTCATGTTGTTTGGTATAATTCTATGTAAGACCCTAAAATTGGACACTTATAGAGACTCGTGCTAGTTTTAAATGTTCACAGCCATTGGATAAGTCTAGGGAGATTTATCCTGCCAAGGCTGATACTGGTGTGCTATCAAGTGTTGGGATGGCCTGTCTCGGCCACTAGGGTAAGACCCATGGCACATGTAGTATAGGATTACTCGAATCCTTAAACCGGACCAGATTTCTAGTATTGCCCTGGACCTTGGAGACAGATGGGCAAAACTGGAAAGTTACACCTGACCCCTAGACTCGATTATGACACTTCACTAGGTGTCGGATCGGGTTGTCTTTGATATGTCAATCAGTGAGATCCTTAGCGGGGATCAAAACCTGGGTATGTTGG
>NW_010729136.1:1133534-1203003 GCF_000365185.1 Nelumbo nucifera | reverse complement strand
AGTGATATGGGTGAAGTGTTTGAAGACCCTAGCAGATACCAACGACTTGTGGGCAAACTGAACTACCTAACCATTACCAGATCAGACATCTCATTTGCAGTTAGTGTGGTAAGCCAGTTCATGCAAAAACCTTTGATTCCTCATTGGAATGTGGTTCTGAGAATTGTGAAGTATCTAAAAGGGGCCCCGGGTCGCGGTCTGATATACAAGAGTGGGGGAAAATTTGAAATAGAAGGGTATTCTGATGCTGATTGGGTCAGTTCTATGTCTGATAGGCGGTCTACTACAGGCTATTGCATGTTTCTGGGAGGTAACCTGGTGACATGGAAAAGTAAGAAGCAGACGGTTGTGGCAAGAAGCAGTGCAGAAGCAGAATATAGGGCTATGGCGCATACCGCTTGTGAATTAGTGTGGYTAAGGAACCTTCTACAGGAAGTAAGGTACAACATTAACACTCCAATGAAGCTCTAATGTGATAATCAGGCTGTAGTTCATATCTCCTCTAATCCAGTGTTTCATGAAAGAACCAWGCACATTGAGGTTGACTGTCACTTTGTGAGGGAGAAGGTGTTGAATGGAGAGCTAAACACTACACATGTTAATACAGGAAATCAGTGGGCTGACTTATTTACAAAAGGCTTGAGTCGGGGAAGAGTGGACTACATATGTAACAAGCTGGGAGTATATATACTCACCAGCTTGAGGGGGAGTATTAGCGTAGGGGTATTTCTGTCTTTATACCTTGATTGATGTTGCTAATCTGTAATGTTGTGTTGAAACATGTGCTCTTAACTTAAGTAAGGGCACATAGGTATTTTCAGTTATGTTTTAATAATAGTATAAATACTTACTGGCCACTGGGAGAAGTCAGGTTGACTCTTTCAGTTCGAACCAGAATTCTCTCTTCTCTCTTTCTCTCTTTCTTTATCACCTTTTCTTCTTCTACATAACTGAACTCAGTCAGGCCGAACTCTAAGGTAGACCTGAATTATAACAATTTTGAATTAAGATCCCTGTGTTTAATCGATGTGGAAGGACAGTCACCTTAAATTTTGTTAATTAGAAGAATATAAATAGAAATATGTAAAGTGTAAAATCTTGTATTTTGTTTTATTTTATATCTATTTTAAATTATACATAATTATATATTTATAAATTACAGGAGAAGGGTACAACTTTTGTCCAATCATAGTGACGCGAAATAAAGCCCTCTATCAGAGATGGGTCAGTAATTCAACCGCATGGGTCAATTGACAAACCAACAGATTATTACCAAAAATACGGATAATCATAATCAATTAGTTCAAATGGTTTGGACGGTCAACCATACGAGTCAACACTAGTTTGGAAAAAAACTGATTTGAAAATGGGTGACCCAACGATGACTCGTGAGTCGTGACCGGACCCGAATTCTTTTCAGGTCAGGCCGACTTCTAGTTTCAGAATTCAGACTTTCAGCTTTCAGGTGCGGTCGGATTCGAAAATGGGCCTCCACTGCCTCTTAGCACCTTAAAGTTGATTTAATTAATTCTAAGATATTTTAGATTAATATTGGTTCTGAGAATTAGAACCAAATAGTCATAGATGATGAGCATGGTGGGATAGAATATGAAGCACCACAATCCACAATAGACAATGCAACATACATTTATGACTGTACAAGTACAACAGTTGGACGTAGGAAAGAAAAACAAGACACAGCTGAGCTGAGCTGACTAGTGACTACTGCATGAGTTTTGCTTATTATTTTATATGTACAATGGAAAACAAAACCCAGTAATCAGCAATTCATAGCAGAAAGCAGCAGGAGATCTAGCGGAGAGGCAAACGCTGAAGCATGATTGATTGATTGCTACTGGTTGGTAGCGGTAGCAGTAGAGAAAACTTTACCGATATCAGCAAATATCATCTTTTTCACATTCTCTCTCTTTGCAGGCCGCATGACGCCCCTCCCGCCGGACTGGTCACCTGCTGTGTTTGGCCTTGGAGTGGTTGGGGAGGTCACCGTTGAACCATTCCCACTTCCTCCGCCACTTCCCATTGCCTCGCTCATTCTCTCCTCTCTCTCTCTCTGCTCAAGGCAAGGCTGACTGATGGGTGTTAATGGGATAAGAGTGTAGTGGTACTTAATATGAGGGACTGAGAGTGAGTGAGAGAGAAACGTGAGGCGCAAGCAAGTCTCAGCGAATTATTATAATCCTCTGTGCATGTGTTGTTATCGTAAAGTGGGTTAAGACCTTGCATTCTGGGCCCTGTTCCTTTATCGAACAGATGAAATTCCGGCCTCCCACAGGATTCTTCGCCTAACGACAGATTAGCTAACCCGCCCCTCCCCCTTGTCCAAGATTCCCACTTGATCCAATTAGGATTTGTTTTCACTCTGCCATTGGGTTCAACGTATCCTTCCTGTTCAGATCATCTTCCACCATTATTAGAGGCCACGTATCAACCCAGAAAAAAAGAAAACACAAAACAAAAAGAATTCTTAGTGACATCAGGTTCACGTGGGCATGCTACAAAGTGTTCCCCTTTTAGTTTAAGTCGGTCTGATCCATTGCCTTTCAAAGATACAGTACTCCATGTATATGGAACAGTGGCGTGTCTAATCGTGGTAAGTTATTTAGGCTGCATTTGGTATTTATTAGGATTTTTTTTTTTTTTTGAGAGGGGTGGTGTTTAAAATTTCAAGCTCAGATTAGCTGGACACAAAACCTCACACACACCTCACAGCATGTTCTGACCACCATCGAGAACATCTCTCTCCTTTAATAGAAACTGAGAGGGGCTACACAAGACGGGGGGGACTTACAAATACAAGCTAGATTCCATGGAAGATTACTAAGAACCTAAGTGGAAAGCCTTATAATCTACAACCTCACCCATGAAGTTCTTAGCTATGGTTGCGACCGAGCACAACCCATTGTTTAGTTGGAATGCATCAAAGTTTATTTTGATAGTCTCAATTTTTGTAATTTGCCACACAACATACTTGCACGACTTATGAGAATCAACTCCATTAGGCTTCAAATTGGTTTCATAGTATTCCGCAAATGATGATAGAACTCTTTCAATCACCACTTGAATAGGGTTGATACATTATTAAATGATTTTTGGTTTCTATTTTTCCAGATGTACCATAATAAGAATGCACACTTTTCTCCTTCATTGTTTCCTCCATTTGAATTTTTCTTACCAATTTTAAGCCGCCATTCCTCTAGGGAAAGGTTAAATCTTGAAGGACACTCCAAAATAGGATTTATTGCATTCCAAATTTGTTTAACAATTGTACAATTCTTAAAAATATGATCAGCATCCTCGTTATCTCCACAAAAACTGCATTTTCCATCCACACTTAAACCTCTATTTTGTAGAAGCATTTTTGTTGGGAGTCTTTTATTAAGAAGGAGATAGAGAAAAGTTTTCAATTTTGGTGGACCACAAACATATGATCCACGTGTTTGTTTCATCTGCTTGTACTTTTAATAAATGGTTTGTCTGTGGGCATACAAAATTAATCATTTGCCCATTTTGTATTATTTAGACAAGCAAAAAGGCTAATACACTTATCTATAAGGGTGTCAATGACCGGTTTTGAATTAGACCCAGTCCAAAATCAATTTGAACGGATTGGGCGGACCAACAAGACATATTGGATTGGACTAATCTGGTCCAAAATATTTATTATATTGGGTTGGACTTGGCCCATCTGTAACAAATTTATATTGGATTGGGTTGGATCAAGCCAATCTCTGGTCCATTGATATAAGATAAGAATATATATGCCAATGGACCGGGTTTGGGTTGAAACCAATCTAAATCAAAATAAATTTAAACAAATTGGACAGTCCAGACATTGAATTGGACTAGTCCAAATTGGTCCAAAACATTCACTGGATTGAATTAGACATGGTCCATTTATAATGGACTCACATTGGACTAGATTGGATTGGACCAAATTCAGTCCAATTGACACCCCTACTTATCTCAGTTCCATATTTGTGTTTGGATTGATAGAAGATAGGAGAGAAACAGAAAGTTGGAGGAAAGTTTCCTAAAAAATTTGTAAAATTATTTAATCACTTTCCTCAACTTTCTTTACCTATTTCCTATCAAACTAAACATACCCTCAAAAGCTTTGAATACAATACTTACACCTTTGCAATTGAAATAAAGCCTCTAAAACATAATTCATGTATTTTATCTATCAAGAAAAAGTATATAAGCCAGAGTGCAGATGTGCGCCCCACAACGTCTCACAGCACATCCCTGTCGTGTATTGGGAACATCTCCTGATGATAATACCATAAATGATGAGATCATCATCGGGAGATGCTCCAAATACACGGCGGGGATGTGTTGTGGGACGTTATGGGGCACCCCCTTGTGGCGCATAGATGTGAACTCTATAAGCCACGATTGTGGATGGACTAGAGTTGTGGGTATTTTACATAAGCATGATTGGGATCCTTGTGGTCCCTCAAAATCATTGGCTTCTAATGTGGGGCAAGCCAAATAAAATACATGGGAATCTCTCACTTTGGGTCTTAACAATTTTATAACTGGTATAGGCATTACCATTGATTCCATAGTCCGCTACACAACCATCACAATCATCACGTTCAGTTAATCCAAATTAGAAAGAATTGTGTTGTCACCATAAGATCTAGTTGTGGTGTATTATAAATGGGAACTATTGGGCAATGTCATATACAAAATGACAATACAAGAGTCAGAATTTGATGCATGTTTATTAGGAGTATGACTCAGTCACTCAACAAGAAGAAAAAACAATGACTTTCTTAGTATTGTTAAATAGTCTGCTTTTCAAAGAAACTTAGAAAACTATTATGTTGATGTATCTGATGTTGTATGATCCGGTGGTCCCTGTTGGCGAACAGCACAAATGTTAGGTTGGTGACGTTGTCAAGTTAAGTTGCAAGTAAACAGTCAGAGTACCTAGGTTGCTTTACCCGGGGTAGAGACTCCGATGCTTACGTTAGCAAATAGAGTTTGAGAGAGCTAGTGTGCTTTGATAGCTAAATCGTGCGTACCTTTTCTAAGGAAGGGGATGCCTTTATATAAGCTAACTATCGTGAGCTCCACGAAGCGTATTCGAGATCTCTGGCTCATCTAATTCAGAGGCGGTTTCACACCTATAGATGGACTCTGTGTAAGTAAGAAGTGCTTATCCGATCACACCCAAAGAAGGCAGGGTGGTAGTTAGCTCTGTCAATGGGGCAACATGATCCTAGAGGATTCGGAGATGATAGTCTACTCATGATGGGGGTCGGCCACCACATCCTATAGGTCACCAACTACGCTTCTACCAGATTGACGAAGAGAGGTTGGCTCAATCCTGTGATGGCCGACCTAATCCTACGATGGGCGACATGGTCCTAAGATGGCCAACCTAGTCCTGCGAGAGGCGACCAGGTCTTACGATGGGCAACCTAGTCCTATAAAGGCCGACTTGGTCGTGCGATGGACAACCTAGTCGTGCAATGGCCGACCTGGTCCTGCGATGGCTGACTTGGTCATGTGATGGCCAACCTAGTCCTGCAATGGTCGACCTGGTCCTACGATGGCCAACCCAATCCAACAATGGCCAACCTGGTCTTGTGATAGTTGACCTAGTCATGTGATAAGCGACCTGATCTTGGGTCGAGGTGCCTACGTGACACCAAGGTGTTAAGCAACGGTTCAGGGCCACCACGTGGTGCAATGTCATTGAAGAGCCAAATCGCCCCTCACTCCCGAGTCGGGGTCAGTTTGGTGAAGGGAGTAGTTCCTTGTAGGTCTCCGGCCCAAAGTGACTTAGTTAAGCTAGTTCATTGGCATCAACCCGAGTTGGAAGCGTCTAAGGATTGAATGCGACACTATGCAGGACATCACCATCTTGGCCACCAGGGAATAGAAGCGAACTCGTTAGCACGAGGAGGCAAAATGGGCACTTCAAGGACATCTGTCGAGCTAGGGATGTAGTCATCGAGGAGTTCCATTGTTCGCCCGAGCACCACAAGAGTAGAGATCATCATATCCATCCTCAAGAAGGGCTTCAAACTGTGTCACTACTTCCTTAGGCCACTCCACTCATGGGCTTCTATGTTGTGCCCCTCAAGCCGGTCCTCGAGAGGGTGGCCAACGAGGTCAACATAAAGCCTGAAACCAAGGTAGAGGATAGCAGAGAGGGCAATGAGAATGATGCCAACAAGGGTATCGTCGATGAGGACGAGGACAATGTTGCATGTTTGAGTGAGCCGAGGTGCGCTAAGCGCAGGTCGGTCATCTATTGTTGTTGTGTTTTGAATAGGTCGACTTGAGGGAACCTTAATGGTAAATGCAGTTTGGCTTCCCATTCATAGATTTTCGCTAAAGTGTGTGTTTCACAAGTTGGCTCATCTAGGTCGCCAAAGTGGGTCTCAAGTCACCAAAATTTTAATAGGCCAATTCACTCTTAGCACCTCGACCTAGAGACACCTCGTCACCACAGTAAGGCTAACCTGCGAGGGCAGCTCCATAGTCTGTTGGTCGTCAACTCCCACGAGAACCATGGAGGGCTCAACCTACGAAGGCGGCCTCAGTTTGTTGGTCGTCAACTCTCACAAGGAGAATGGAGGGCTCAACTGACGCAGCGTGACGTACTCGACCGGGCTAACTATACAAGCACCCAGATGATTGAGTCGGCTTCGGACTTTGAAGCCTCACGAAAATAACTAGGCGTAGAGCCTTAGTAAAGAGAGAAGTGATAAAAGAAATTCTTGTGTGTTATTAAAGCTCAGAAAACAGAAGTATTTATGATAAACAATGGTAACTTGTAGAGTAAAATAACTAGGTAATTCGGACTTGTAAAACAACTAGGAAAGTTGGCAACTTTGAACTCTTCTTCAGTATGCCTTTGATGCCCTTTGTCCAATGTCAATGCCTTCGACGTCCACCGTTCGATGTTGACCATCATCTGATGTAGGTTGGTTGGCATAAGGAGTCCTTTCTAAACTTGAGCTGGCGCCGGTTGGTTCGATGGGTCTCGAGCTGGCCCTCCATCACTCTCCCCCACTTGGAAAGAACTCGACCTCGAGTCATGATCAGGATAGGCAAGCTTCACTTCCGGCAAATAATGATGAAGATCAGCAACATTAAATGTTTTGAAAATACCCATGTGGTCTAGTAAGTCCACTACGTAAGCGTTGTCATTGATCTTCTTAATAATCTTGTACGGACCGTACTTCCGAGGTTGTAGTTTGCTATGCTTCCCGACGGGTATGCGTTCCTTCCTTAAGAACACCATGACTTCATCACCGACTTCAAACACCTGGTACCTACGATGCCTGTCAGCTACAAGTTTATACTTCGCATTGGTCTTTTGAAGTTTTTGTTGTACTTCCTCCTGTACTGATTGAATCTGTCCTGCCAACTGTTCTACTAAAGTACTAAGGCCGGGTACCCTGGGTAGTTTCACCAAGTCCAACGCGTGGTTAGGGACTTTCATATAAATAATAGAAAATGGGGATCTACCTGTAGAGCTATGAACTGCATTGTTGTAGGCAACTCTATTTGAGCAATGGCAAAGTCCCACTGCTTCGGCTTCTCTCTGCAAATACTGCGGATCAGGTTACCCAGAGTTCGATTTACCACTTCTGTCTACCCATCAGTCTGCGGATGAGCTGTACTGCTGAAATTTAATGACGAGTCAAATAGCCTCCACAAGGTCATCCAGAAGTGACTTAGGAACCTCATATCTCGGTCCGACGTAATGGTCTTAGACACCCCATGTAAGCGAACAATCTCCCTGAAGAACAGTTTGGCTGTTGTTGTTGCATCCGCGGTCTTCTTACATGGGAGGAAATGTGCCATCTTGGAAAACCGGTCAACAACCACAAAGACGGAATCCATGTTTTGTGGAGTCTTCGGCAAGCCCAGCACGAAATCCATAGACAAGTCTTCCCAAATAGCAGTAGGGGTAGCCTCACAGTCAGGGCTGGATATTCTATCCGGGCGAGACCGCTAGAGCTTGTCCGGGCTGATCATTCTAATTCTGCCCCCCATGCAAGGGTTCCTTCGATCCAGGCATTATTGTTGTTGCTTGAGGATGCCAGTACTTGAGGCTCAAAGAATGGATGAAAATTTAGCTTTTGTGTAGCATGTTTCCATAAACAACACAAATTTATGTTGCACAATCTAGTGCTCCCTACTAACGTACAGCTCGGGGTTGGTTCACCTTGGGTGGAGATAATGCATAATTTCGTAGATGGTATCTGGGGTTGGCTCACCTTGGGTGGGTCTAATAAGCTAAGGGCCAAATTTGTCTTGAAACAGTAAGCCTAAGTTTATGTTTAGTTGGGCCTTCGCTTAAGTTTCTATTCCAATTAACTAAAGCCTGCCCAACTAATATGATGCTTACAGTAGTCAGTAGCCTTATAACATGTAATTAGTGCTTGTCAGAGACACTTCATTTTGTAGTTTAATATAAGATCTGGGTATGGGCCAAAATTCAGATCTGAATAACTGAATCTACTGGGAAGAATCTGTCTCTCAGCTATAAAAAATTATTGTGCTAGATAAAAACCGGGTAATTTAACTGGAAAGAACCACTTGATTTATGGACCTTTATCCATCTTTCTTATATTTCAAACTATATCTCAGAAACATATTGTGGATTTCAAGCATTCTATCAGTTTGTTTGGCTGCAATTAGATCCATTTTTTTTTAACAAAAGTAGGGGAGAAGAACCCCAGAATTGGAAATGTAATAGGTAATATATAGGAGGTACGTAATTGGTGATCTTAATTTTGTTGAAGTATTTCAATCAATCAACGAAGTTTGATCCCACCCCAATTATTGGACGTGGGGTGCAAATTAAATAATTAATGCTGCTTCAATATTGCTCCCTAACCTATCAAAGCACTCCAATCAATCACGTAGCAGAAGCCCACCAAGATTTCAGCCTGTCACTCAAAAATCAACATATCGATCTTTGTAAGAGCTTAGACAAATCATGAGGTTTCAAATTCCACAAGCTCATTGCCGATGGAAAAGCAAATCTCACTGAAGATTGGAAAGAATGCCTTCAAAAAAGCCAGTATACTGCATGTTGGATTACTACAGAAAAGAAAAAGCAAACAGCTAGATACTGAATTTTCATGTGCTTTTTTTAATAAAACAAGAAAAAAAAAACAGCATCTATAGGATGTTTCTGATTACTCTTTCTTGTTCATGCTATGTTGCAGAAGAAGGGCTGGCAGGGGTAGGAGACAAAACCTTAACCAGTGCATCACAGATCGTCTTCTTCACATTTCCTCTCCTGGGTGGTACCAAAGTACCTTTCTTCACTTGGATTCCAACTTGCTTAAGGCCTTTCTTGGTTTTTCCTCTTCCGTTGCCCAATTGATTGCTGCAAATCTGACTCTCTCTCTCTCTCTCTCTCACAACTATCCATGCTTGTTTCTAAGGGATGATCTGATTAAAGCGTGGTCTGATCAACCTGATGTTAGCAAAAGGAGAGAGATCTAAGCTTAGCGGGCAAGTATGAGCACATCTAGTACTGTAAATAACACATTTCATTACCTCATATATATATATATATATCCACTATTCACTACCATTATTGCTGTGAGTACATTAACACGCCCATGGTTTGATTTATCTTTTGATTTCTTTGGTAGTAAACAGTGGCTTCTTATGATCAAAATTGGATGTGCCCTGATCATCCCTCCCAAAGGGTAATCCCTTAATCTTCAAATAACCCTTTTTTTCATTGTGTTGGGATGTTTGGAGACGGCAAATAACTGAAAATCAAAGAGATTCCGATACTACAAAACTGACAAACCGCACCCACCTGCAATTAACAAAAGAGTAGGACTACTACCTCCACGTGAGAGGGCCCCCCACTGTCCTGGTCCCAACATGCCTTATATAAGTGATTTTTGGGTCAAAAGTTTGGACTTAGGTATGTGGTGGGGCCAACAAACAGTTCTTTCTGTTCAGATTCTTCAGAAGAGATGGCAATGGTATTATGGATCCACATGTGCCCTTGGGAACCTCTGAGAGTCCTGGTCCCAGATTCTTAATTCCTCAATTAAATATCCAAACAGGAAAAGAGAAAGGCAAGAGTACAACGTTTGTCTGTGAATGGACGATTCCTTCTAGAGTTGAGATAAGGTCAGACCAAGATGGGAACCTACCCGACCGACAATTCGGGTCCCACAAGATCTTCTTTACGGAAACCAAAATAGTTCTGATCTGGATACAGCGACAGAAGAAGAATCTTCCAGTAAGAGTAGATGGAAAACGAAGCTCTCATCTCATATCATATGGAGCTTTCTATGCTTCTTGTTCCGTTATCTGCTTCACTTGCATTCAACTTCTGAATCAAACAACGTGGTTACAGAAAGAAGGAAAAGGAAAATGCATGGAAGGTTTCATTTTAACGATGTTGACAAACTATATTAAAACTCCCCCTGTTAAAGCCAAGGGGCTGAAAGGTTGGTTTCATGGTGGAATGGTGAAAAACCCATCTGATCCTTGGAATGAAGCAATTCCCTTGTTCATTATTTCTGAAGTTATTTGCTGTCTTCTTTCACTCTTTGCTGAGTATGATTTACATCTAGCTAATTAGACAACTTGTAAGGGTACTATATTGTTAAAAAAGAGATTAATTAAACATGAAAATTTTCTTGGGGGAATCTGATCAAGTTGGAATATAATCAAATCTCTCTCTCTCTCTCTCTCTCTCTCTCTCTCTTAACTCAAAACCAAATCCCAATTTTCTACAAATGGAAGCTTCCACTTATATCAGAGTTTCCTTTATTTTAAAGATAATAAAGCAAATATAGATTAAATCCGGATCTGATAAGATCTGAATCCGATTCATGACCACTAGAGATCCAAATTGGATATTGGATCAGGTTCCAAGTAACTAACTTTTAATAATCGGAGCCAATTCATATGTGGCTGCAGAATCAGATCCGAGTCCAACCTAATTATAGTAGATAGCCATGTTAAATAACTCGAAATAGAACAAAGGTGTAATTTTCAATCAACCAGTTACTTTCTGTACTGGTCACCAGTTGAGTGGTCAACAAAAGTCTCTTTTTAACCATTTTATTTTGCTTAAGATTCTTGTCTTGCATTGGTTGTGGTTAACATAATTTAGTATCCATATACATACATGCATTCTGTGTATGATAAAGTTATATTTACACATACAGCTAGCCCACATAATCAGCCGATCCATCTAAGTAGTAAATTAAAATTAAAAGAGACACTATCTTCTTTGAGGTGGAGCTAATACAAACTTCATACTTGAATTTGGATATCAATGTTGGGACATGCATGTTTTTTCTGTTTGTTTTCCTAATAAGCAAATTTCACTCAAGGATCAGAGTCGAGCAGGATTCAAAAGTCCTAGCTCGTGGATGATATCAAAAGCCTCAAACAGAGTGTGGACCTTTTAAGTAAATGGTTAGTTACGTTATTCAGAAGAAACGGATACATGATCATGACCACCCAACATAACAAACAAAACGAAGTTCCTAAAATAATGAAGGGAGAGCTTCAAATTAGCGCTGATGACTAAAGCTGCTAAATATTTAGAGACGCTTAGTAGTACAAGAAAAAACCAATCACTAGTTTATTTCCACGACAAAGGGAGGCATCATTACAAAGAGACTGTTACATAATTCATACACTCTACGTAGTAGTGGTGGTGGTGGTGGTGGTGGTAGTATCAGCAGTGGTGGTGGTGGTGGTGGTAGGATTGATGGGATGGGTACAAGCAGGGATGAGAGTTTTGGCAAATACGGAAACGGCCTTCATTTTCACAATATTTCCTCTCTTGGGTGGCACCCTAGCGCCCATTTTTGCTCGGGCTTCAGCATTGCGGCTGCTGGATGCAGTCTGAGATGAGTCGCCACTACCCCCCATTCGTCCTTCTACCTCTCTCACTACTTGATCACTGGCTCTCGGGGTGTTGTTAGCTTAGGAGATGATGTAGAGAGTTGAGAGTGTGGATATATATATATATATATAGGAATAGGAGAAGTCAAATAACTTATATAATTGAAGAAGAGTAATCAAAATCATCAATAGAAGACAGAGAAGCTTGAGGGAGAAGCATTAGCTAGCGCATCCAACTCGGCCTCATCAATAGATAATTCATCGGGTGTCGGAACTTTCTCCTCTGAGCTTAGACTTTGAATTAGTTACAGTTGGACTGCACAAAAATTAATTACAAACCCTTCATTCACAACCCACAGTTACCTGATATTGAATCTAAAATATCCCTCTTTCTTAACTCTATTTGCAATTACTATAGTAACCAGTATTAGCTATAATGATAAGAAATTAATTGTGCTTAATTTTTGTCTCATTTTACATTCTTCTGCTGATAAAAAGAAGAATTTATTAAAAGTTAAAATTGGTAAAGATGTAGCGCTTTCAAAACCATTGGCTTTTGACTAGGACCAAGTGTGATTATTAACATGCCACTAAACTAGGATTAAAGTTATAAAAACTCCAAAAGTAATTCGGTCATGTCTGTTACCTCCCCTCTCTCTGTCTCTAGAAAATATGTGAAAGAAAGAAAAGCACTCCATTTAGGATCCAACTGTGGATCGCATAAATTGGATTGACTGGAAGTGGACTATATAATGCCCAGCCAATAATAATAAATGGAGAATTAAACCATGGAAAAGGGATCATGATTTAACTAGTAGAAGGGGAAGCAGCGTTATCAGGAGATCGAGAGCTCTTGTGCAAATGGCATACATAGTTGTATAAATCAATGGATTAAAGTTTCTTCAATTATTTGGACGTAGTAAGCAGTATAGAACTCGCATATAGACACACATAGATTCTTTCAAACAAAATTTAAAGAATTCCATTTTTCCCCGCTTTGTTTCTGCTTTGACTAGCTCGGTTCTCCTGGGATAAAAGTAAAGATTCCCCCCCCCCCCTGTTTTGACTTTTGACTTTTGACTATAAACACGTCTGTATATGTTTGTCTTTGTGTTGTTAAGTTGTTAATGACTGAGATTAGACAATTACATGGAAATAAAATATAATCTGGGAAACAAAGACAAGCCAGCCCATCAACACTAGTCAATGACTGTTCTCAATAAATTAGAAGGCAATCACACGTGTGTTTGGGATCAGCTACCCATGTGGCTGGAATCTATAAGCATTATAATTGGGCTTTTATTTTAGTTTATTTTATTTGGGATACAAATTAAAATTAGGTAGGTTTATGACTCTGATTAAACAATGCAATTTACTTAGATGAAATTAATTCTGTTTTACCTGGACACGAACTAGCTTCTTAATTAGATGCATAGGAAAAACAGGGAAAACAATGTGTTTAGGAAAAACAATACGCTTCTTCAATCTTGATGAATTCGAAATTTAGGGTAAATTGGTTCAATCCAATCTGTTCCATTGACATCATGAACTACCAATTTGAACAGATTGGACGATTCAGATATTGATGAAGTGGATTAATCCAAAATGGTTTAAAGTATTCATTGGATTGGATTGGATCAAATTGGACCAAATCTGGTCCTATTGACCCCTCTCCTTTTTAAGCTATTCATCCATTCTGTTTAAGAAGAGGTTACTGATTCATTTCCTTCATTACTTTTGCGGAAGCCATCAAATAATGGTTCTAACTTAAAAATTTAACCTGTTAGATGAGATCCATGAATAGGTTTTTATTCTTTCACATATCCATCAGTTGGGATCTTCTGTTAATCAAATGCATTCCAATCCCTACCAATTTGATCTAACATTATATATCTCATCATAAGATCGGGATTCACTATGTACGAAATGGGCGATGTAAGATCATGTTGGTAGGTTGTTAGAATGTATTTTGTTGGCATGGCAGGCGATCCGGACTCCATATCCAGCTTAACACATTTTCCATATTTAAGGAATGAAGACTGGTCAATACAGGAGCTGAGCACATTTTGTGCATTACAAGGGACTTCAATCCAGAATTCAGATTCCTTCCATCGTTAAGGTTTCCTGATAAACAACGTACCCCCGTGATTTGCAGTCTCTTTTCCGATTTGGTATTATTGTCAAAAGTTGGCAACACCCCCACGTGTGAGGGGCCCCCTACATTTCAATATGCATGAATTGTGAGTGGGACCACCAAACAAAGTGAAAAAAAAGGAGGAGATCAGTCAGACAAGCATAACCGACCATTTGTTCATTCCGGTCGTGGGACGGACCCAAGGAGCCTCTTTTTTCTCGCTGGGGATCACGTGCGGGTACAACACACTGGGTGGACTTTAAGTTGTTTTGATACCTACCGCACAACAAACCTAACTCATCGTCATCGCTCATATCATCATGATTACGTCTCAGGTTCTGAGCCATGACTTTTCGATCTACATATTTTATGTTTGGGGTTTTTACTTTCAGTCCATCCTTAGAGATCTTAGCGCAGTGCACGATGTGGAGCTTTGCGAGGCACCACATTCGATTTTAGTTAGGATTCTTGAAGGAAAAGATGGAAAATGATCTATACACCATTAAAAAACTTTCATGCACCACAGCATGAGTAACATCATTTTGCTGATGAGCGATGAACAAATTTCACCGGAGACGATGGAAGGTGAGAAAGTATTATTTTTTAAAAAAATTATTCTGAATCGGAATCATTTTGGTCATTAGTTTTTAGGTCGACGGTTTGATCATCTAGTTTAAATGGATAGTTTATTCTGATAAAAGAAATTAATTAAAATCTAAAAACAGTTAAAAACCGTCAATAAAACAACGGTTTGATCACCTGGGTCAATAATTCATTAATTGATTTAATGATTTTTGTCAAGATAAAATGGAACCGATTGCCAAGATTATTCCTAGGCCGAATGATCCGATTGTCTGAATCAACAGCAATTCAAAAACCATGTGAGAAAGTATACCCCTGTAATAGGTTAAGATTGTTTGAAGCCGCCAGGGTGGGTGTATACTGTACACCAATGCAAATCTCTTGCAAGAAGACCATGTAGGAAGGCTATTAGCTCTGTTGAATCTGAGCAAGAAGAGTGATAGGGCAAAGCTCGGGCAAGAGATTCAGCGGTTGCTGCATTTGTTTTGGCTGCATCTACATTTATCTTCGGTAAACTACAATGAGGTTTACTCCACATTTCATTTGGCAGATTTGGGGCAGAGAGGGTTTGTGGCACATCTTGATAGCCAATTGATGACAATAGAAAATCCATATTCTCGGATGAGTGTGCCTCTGGATAAAAAGGCCGTCCATCAAATATACAGGAATTCCTAATCTCAGAAGATTTGCACATCTGAAAAGAAAACCATTTTCTAGATTCCCGGCTTCCACAAAATATTTTTGTGGCTTGATTAATATACAAATATATTTAAAAAAAACATTTTTATATAAAATGCATTTTTATATTTTATGTATAATAAAAATACATTCATTTTGTATCTTTCAGATCGAATTCGAGTTCATCGAATATTTAATTAAATCAAGTCTAAACCTAGTAATATTTTAGTCAAGCAAAGGCAAGACATGTCAAAATTTGGCTCGGGTTGGCTCAATTGCATCCTTAACTTCAATAGGGCTATCAATGGGTTGGGCCTATTCGACGGACCCACATAGGTTGAACCAATTATAACAGTTATGATTCTATGGTTTTGTCCTGATTAATAACTGGGTAGATTGTGGTTCTGGTTCTTACCTATCCTGAACAGATAGAACTGAAACAGATTGTTATATATATAAACTTGATAGATAACACTACTTATAAATGTTTAATTTATTAACATATAATTAATTTAGTTTTCAGTTTTAATCAGATTATATATTTAAATAAACATATAATTAATTTAGTCTTATAATTTTGTCTTTAACCGGAACCAATTTCACATCGGCCCCATTTATTGAATTATTGATGTGGAGTAGGGCATCATCAGCCAAATGAACTTAGAGAAAAGGTTTGGATGCGAAATCGAGTCCTGGCTGGGGTGGGTGGGTCATACTGGCCAATTTACGCATTCGTGTTAGATTAGAGGAATGGTGGGATCCCCAACGTACTCGAGATCTGCACAGCAAAATGGTTTCAGAACAATGAAATATGTTTGGCAGCTGGACTGCTCTGCCTTTTTATCGCACTTTTGGTAGAAATAGATCCGGACTTCAAGTTCGGGCTGAGTCGCTCGTGTTGAATAGTAGTTATTTGATGGATAAATCATGATCAGCCCAACCAACTAATTAAATATGTGCTATTAGGTTTGGTGATCCATTAACAATCTAAATCTACAACCAACCAACCTAATCATAAGGCTCAGATTGAAAAGAGTATAAATGCAAATATGTACAGGATAAATTTATACAAAATAGTATAAAATATAAGGTTGTAGATTGGATGGAAAATTGCTAATCCAACTTGTAGCAGAGACTTGGGGGTCGAGATCCCCCTTAATCCAGTTGGGGGTGTAGTAGGGTTTTGGAGTAAGGTTGCCCCTTACTGTGTAGCCCATTACAAAAAATAACAAAAACAAAAATAAAAATTTAATCCTCCAACTGTCAAAAGAGGAAAATAAAAGGGGATTTTATGATTCAGTCCACCCCTAGGTGGAGCTAAGATTTTCTAGGGGTGGATTGAATGGATTGATGTCAAATTTACGGACAGGATGTGATTTATAGTGGGGGAGAGACTATTAATAGATTAGAAGGGGGCTGCAAAAAAAAATTTCTGAAGGGGATTGCAGTCCAAAAATCCCAAAATAAAATCTTTCCTTTTACGAAGAAAATAAAAAATAAAAATAAAAACGCTTGTAGTCTCAACTAGAAGTCCAGAGCTATTGTGCCTGGAGAATGAGATAGAAAGGAAGCATGTCAAAGATGAGCGGGTGTGGGCTTTGCAGTTTAATTTCCACTTTAGGGCTGAGTCCATGTAAGAAATTTTATATGGCATATTATTAATGAACCCAGATTTTTTAATCACTTTTCTACCCACTCTCTACGAGCTGTGAATTATAACCATACATTTATCAATTAATAATAGAGATGTCTAATTCACATATCTATGAATTATTCATAATAGAGATGTGGGTAGAAAAATTGAATAGAAAATCTCGTTTGTAGTATTGTGGTTGATAAGAGCACTCCAATAAATTAAAACTTCTAAATTGTTTTCTTTAATTTCCTTTTCTTTTCTTAGGCAATATAGAAGATATCTGTTATTTTCTCTTGTGACTAAATTATCTTTTGTGTTCAATTATAATGTCTAATTCACATATCTATGAATTCATAATAGAGATGTGGGTAGAAAAAGTAAATACGAAATCCCGTTTGTAGTATTGTGGTTGATAAGAGCACTCCAATAAATTAAAACTTCTAAATTGTTTTCTTTAATTTCCTTTTCTTGTCTTAGGCAATATAGAAGATATTTGTTATTTTCTCTTGTGACTAAATTATCTTTTGAGTTCAACTATAATGTCAAAAAGGCATAACCAATCAACCTGCACCATAAAAAAAAGTGGTAACTTAGGTGACTTTTTATCAAAATTTAGGAGGGTTTGATGAATTTACATCTGCTGTGTATTGGAACATCTCCCCAAGTTGTCATTGGGAGATGTTCCCAATACATGGTTGGAATGTTTCGTGGGGCATAGATGTGAATCCGGTTTTGATTGGTCAAACCCCTTCTAGTATCATGATTTTCTAGCTAGGGGTGAGCATTCGGTTTATTCGGTTAAAAACCAAATTGAATAAACCGAAATTTTAAAAACAAAACTACAAATATTAAAACCGAATCGAAACTGAATTATAGAAAAACCAAAATTTTTTATTTGGTTTTTGATTATTTTTGGTTAAAACCAAATTTAATAATATATACTTTATTATATACATTATAACATATAATATATATTATATATTATATTACAAAATATATATATCATGAAATCAAATTTTATTATATTATATATTAATGTATAAATATATAAATATATTATATATTACATATAATAATAGAAAGTTTTGTTAATTCAGTTAATCGAATTTCTAATTCTAAAACATAAACCAAAAATCGAATTAACTGAACCGATTTAACCAAAAAGACCAAACCGAAAAATCAAATCAAAAATTTTTATTCGATTTTTTGGTTTTAAGCAAATAGTGCACACCCCTATTATAGTAATATAATCTCTCTCCCATCCAAGTCTCCACTACAATTAACTAGAGACCTCATTAATTGAGTCACCATCAATTCGTTTGAAGCCATAAACGAGTTGGGATATACTGTGCACACAGTTGTGTATGGCGTATTTACTCGTCATTGGTTACCTAGACTATTACATAGGGTTGTATTGAAAGCACATTCAGAGTCATCAAAAGCCAATTACCAATTAGATTTTGGAAAAGTACGAGCAGGCCCAATGCAGATTTTTGAATTCTACTGCAGACCTATAAACATTCAAAATATCAAAAACCCCCATTCTATACACCAATGCCCGCCTGTGAATTGGCATCAATTCCGAGCTGGCACCCACCCCAACTGTACTTTGGGCCTAAAAATTCTGACCATGGGCTGAACCATCATTCTCCCATTAGATTTTTATAGTAACTAACAAATTGACTTTGAAAGAGAGGCATTGCACAAGCAATCCGTTTCTTGGAAAATCGAGAACATGAACAACCGGTTCTATTAAAAAAAATCAGAATTAGGTTGATTAGGTATGTGTTTGAAACTGTGGGTGTTTATTGACTAAACATTTTGTATTTGATTTATTTGAAAAACTGAGAAAACAATAATGAACCCGTTTATTGACACTTAGGCGCCATTAGGCACCACATCAACAAAACAGTGAATAAATGCTTACCCATTGGGGGAAGTGCTAAAATGAAACTCCCCCCAACGATAGGCACGCACATAAATCGAAGTCTATTTTTGCAAGTCCCTATGCGTATAGATTCGCATAATGGAGGAAATGCTGAAGTGGTGCCTATGTGGCAGCGTTTATTCAATAAATGCTCTCAGTTCCAAATACACGCTAAGTGTTTAAAGTGATTTAACTTATTATTATATTATATTTATAATGATAATTGTATGACATCTCAAAAGAAGTCAGCATTTTCAAATTTCAATTCAAGATCACCAAGGCCATTCAAGAAACTTCAATTCAAGATCACCAAATCTCTCACGAAACGCCTCGGTCCCAAGCACCCTCATAGCTAGGGGATGGATTAGTTTTTCCACAGCCTAAAAGTTAAAAAGAACCGTCAACCCCACGTGTTTTAATTTGTTATTATTCATTTATGATGAAAAAGTTGATCCAAGAGAGATATAATCATGGTTGGACCAAGCAGTTGGATTGGAAAAACTGGGAATTGATCACGTGATTGATTTTGTTTTACTTCAGAATTGTTATTTCGCCAAAAATCATTGATTTGGTCAATAAATCGCTGACCCAGGCGGTCGAACCGTTCAAACCGTTTAATGATTTTGGCCAATTTTATTTTTATTTTATTTTTTTTGTTAGAATGGGCCATCCGTTCTGTTCAAACAGTCAAACCATTTGACTCGGGAACTGAACCCCGACCGGTTCATTGTCCGATTTGATTTAAAAAACCTTGGATATAATGAAGAATTTAAACAAGAATGATCATTTCATAATAAAGGAATTTCAGATTAAAACCACTTGTTAATTGATCAACGCTCAATTACTGGATTGGGACCTACAAAATGGAAATATTCAGGGATTGTATGGATTTCACATGTACGAATTTTGAGTAAAAAAATTGCTAAAATTAGAAAGAATAAAAGGGCATCAATGGACCCCGTTTCTGTTGGATCCGCCTCCAATTAAAATCAATTTGAACAGTTGGATGGAACAATAAGATACTAAATTGAACTGGTTGATACTTGGATTAGATCTGGTCCATCTGTAATTGATTTATACTGGATTGTGCTGTACTCGATCTAAATTAAAATTAATTTAAACAGATTGAACAATATATAGACATTAAAATGGACCAGTCCAGAACAGGCCAAAGTATTCATGGGATTGGATTGGACCTGATCCATATGTAATGATTGGACTTGATCCATATGTAATGGACTCAATATGGACCAGGTTGGGTTGAACCAATATCTGATCCATTAATAGTCCTATTGGTGCACGTCCTTCATTGGCTTATTATTTGCCCTCTAGTCATTTATTCATTTTGTGCCTTTGGTTCCAAGAATTTCTTTTCCTTTTTCTTTTATTCTAAAGATGAGGTTAATACTTCTATTGTCGTCTCTAGCCATTAGTACTAATCACCATCAGCATCTTCACAAAACGATCGATTTTAATTGGAAAAAAGAATTTTTGATAGTTTGTGGAAATGAGTTTTTTTTTTTTTTTGTGTGTGTGTAAAGAGAAAGTCCAATTACCTATAACAGCAGATAACTATAAGGAAAAGTACACCCACTAAGCTAAAGACAGACCACGACAGAAAACATACAAAAAAAATGAAAAATAACATTAACAAAGAGCAGGGTTTTTGCACAAGACTTGTGAGAGATAAAGGGGAACACAATCCAGAGACTTGAAAACAAAAAATCCAGCCCTCTTTTGCAGTAGTATGGGCAGCTTCATTTCCACCTCTTGGCACCTAGCAAACCCGAAAGATTTTCTAGAGAACAAAGATTTAGGCCCCCATTTGTTTTGGGGATTTTAAAGGGGAAAAATCGGTTAATGGGATTGTGGTTCTCATTGACCAACTTACCTATGTTCTTATTTCAGAAATATGTAGAACCCAAGAAAAACTGATAAGTTTTTTCAATAATGAGATTAACTAACAGTATGAAACTATTAAAAGAAAAAAAAAAAAAAAAGAAACCACTGAAATTTTTACCTTTTCATACAAAGCTATAAGGTTTGACTCATCAAAAGGCAAGTAACCAGCCATAATAAGAAAAAGAATGACACCACATAACCATATATCGGCTGTTGTACCATCATAACATACATTTATCCATAAGCACCTGTAACAAGTATCAAACAAAAGGAATCCAATGGGTACACAAATTCAGCATTGCAACGGATCATTTTAACCACCATACAAGACATATATAAGTACCTCAAGAGAAACATACTTTGGGGTTTTGCAGGCGGTGTGTAGCAGCCCATCTTCCTATATAATACTTGGAAATTACCTATAGCATAGAAAAGTCTTCCTAATTAATGGTAAGCTGGGTTGCATGAAAGCCTATTAGAAGTTATTAGGCTATCTATGAATAATTCATCCAAGTATTTAACTATCTAGTAGATCATCAATGTGTTCTTAACTCGGCAATTCAAGAGTTAGAGTGAACTACAAGAACAATGTTGACCTTCTTGTATAACAGATTTTTCATGAAAAACATTTTGATGTTTTGAATCTATCTTCTTTAGGCCTTGCATTGGTGCCAATAACAGAAACCCAAGTGGATTAAAGGCTTCCATCTCTCACTAAATCTTTGCCTCCAGTTGAAGGATGCACAGTTGCACACCATGTCTCTTCTATCCAACATTCTAACTTGTACTGCATTCTTTCTTATAGGATATCAGAGTCCATACCCATACAAGGTGAAATCAAGGGACAAATTCAGTTGAGTTTTCGAGCTTGGGAAACAAAAGAAATAGAGGACAGGTAGAAGGCATGAGAGGGAAAGCAAAAATTGTGATGGATCTGTTAGTGCATGTGTTTGTTTAGAATTCAACACTTGAACATGGGCTATGGATATTTATGCATATCTTGATGGTTTCTTTCTATTCATTTTTGGAGCATCTTCTGCTGAAACCTAAAAGTGTCCACAGGTAAAAATACCCGGTACGTGCGCAAGAAAAAATTTAACAGAAGAACCAGGCAACTAAGAAAACAATGTACACAGAATATTAAAATGCTAGTTTGTCTAAAAATCAGAAATATATTATATACAAAACAACATTAATTACCCAGTAGGACTAATTAGGGTTGTAATTGGGTCAAATTAATCTTAATTAAAGGACTAGGATGAAAAAAACAAAAGCTGAAACTCAAATACACAAGGCCCTACTTCTTCATCATTGTTTTATAATTCCTGAAGATTAAAAAAAATAACACAAAAGAAAACATCTCTAATCATAAATATTTCACTTCACTTTATTGGAAGATCAGAAAACGAGATGAGGGGAATTGTATAGGGGAGAGAATTATATTGGGACATGGTGCATGCTCCTAGTGTATAGTCTTTGGGTTGTATTATGGGTTTGTTCTCTTAGCACCAATAGTATTTGGGGACTGCTTTATTTTTCCAGTCAGAGGTATTGGTTTCTCTTCTGTCTTTCCATCCTCTTATGCCGTCAATTCCAGAAATGCCTGGAAAATCATTGAATGCAAGCTCACAGTGTAATTCTTCCTAAATACCCAACAATTGAGGTTTATGTTATGGGTTCACAATCATAAATAAAATCAGAAAATTCAATTCAATTGTGGACAAGTTAAGAGCAGTGATGACATTTGGGATTTTGCTGGTTATCAACAAACTCAGTTCAATTATGGAGAGATAGTTGGCAGCCTCCTCATATGACAACATTGTTTAGAGCAATAACAATTCCCTTGAAAAGTGCAATATTAACTCTGAAGGATTTAGTTCTGTGCTCTTGACTCCATAATTTAGTTAGAAAGGACTAATTGAAAACATGTTACAAAGAATTAGCATGAACAATCAATTTATCATCAACATTCTACAATAATAATAAATATGAGAGACAAATTTTATGAGGCCTTAAGGCTAGAAAGATATACATACTTGGACTGGGGATGCTTTATTTAACATTTTAGCCATGTTAAGACCTAAATAAAAATGGCATAATGAAGCTTTTAAGAGTGGAACAAACCAGAGAATTCAGATCTCCTACCCACAATAATTCTACCCACTTGACACTACAGCTGTACAATAGGAACATCTCCCCATGAATGGCAGCATGCAAATATGGGAGATGTTCTCAATGTACAATTGTAGTGAGGCATGGGTAGGAGATCCCAACTCCAACTAGAAACCTACATCTGAACACACAAGAGAGCTTCAATTAGGTGCAACATATTTAATCACTAAAAGATATAACATGTAGATGGATGATGCCTCTACAAAAATTATTTTTTAACCCATAAAATTTATATCCTCTATCAATACCAACAACATTTAACATTCTTTTATTAGTAGCAATCACTAACATCACCTGATTAGAGTAGCAATATATCATAATCAATCATGGCAGGAGATTTCCTCTTGTTCTTAGACCTTTCAGTTTTAATTCCAAGTTGGTTTTTTTATTTCTTGAAATTGGAATCAATTTCCATGTGCCTGTAGATATTTATATATCTCCTTAGAAATATATTTGAATAATTCCTAAAATCATAACAGGCTATTTTAAGACATAAGCGTATATAGATAAATGGGCTAAGAAAGTCAACCATACCTCCATAAAGCCATTCATCAAATTGGCCTATAGGCACTTCTTCTCAGTGTTTGAACCATATTAGTCTCATCATATTTCGTATCTAATCCCTGTTCCCTTGGCCAGTAAGTATGCTCAATAATCAATTTTCTCCATTCTCTTGTAACCTTACTTCCATTAGTTTGTTTTATCTTGTTCACTTTGATGACAAGAAAGAGAGCATGAACATATTGAAAGTTTGAGTGCCATTACAGTCTTTGGTCCTTTTATTCACCCTCAATTGCAGCAAGACACGGTAACCCACCATCGATCCCCAACTTAACTCGTTCAACTCGTCTTCCCCACCACCGCTCTCTGTTTCTTTGCATATCAAAGCTCCTGTCATGGCTCTTGACATAAAACCCACCAATGCAAAAAAAAAAAGTGAAAATTGCAGAGATGAGGTTGCCAAAAACTATTGACATTGCGGACCTACAAATTTCCCTAATCTTTTATTCTTTGTTCGGCCACATAAGAGGTTGGTTGGAATCGATGAGACTCTTGTGGCTGAAAAAATGCACTGTGTTTGAATGGCTAGAGTCGATCCAACTTCATAAGAGTTTATATTGCTTCCACTGTTCTCTCAAGCACTGTTTTCAAAACCGAACCGGACCAGAAAAATCGGGAACCTGTCACTTGACTGGTTCCGTTTTTCTCCAAAATCGTTGATTTTGGTCAGCAAACCGCTGAACCGGCCGGTTAACCGTATTGATCGTTTTCCAATTTTTAAATCTTTTTTTTTATTTTTTTTGTCAGAACGGGCCAGCCGTTCAGGTCGAACAGTCGGACTATTCGAACCGATAACCGGACCCCTGATCGGTTCGGTCACTAGTTCTTTTTAAAAACCATGCTCTCAAGTTTGGGATTGGGAAAGGCATCACAATCGCTGATGGTAGCTATAGTGACGACGGAAGCATTGTCATACTTTCCCACGAAGAATAACCTTGGGGGAGAAGTAGGGAAAGCGAGGACTTTGACAATTTGTCAAAAAGGGTATTTTAGGAACTTTCAAAATTTTTATCAATCACGTGATGTCATATGTAACAAAAGTTAATAGTAAGAGAAGTTTTAGACAATTGTTAGAAAACTTAAAGCTAGGGGTGTCAATTGACCGGTTTTGGTTTGGATCCAATCTGATCCAAACTTTATCAAATTGGATTTGGACGGTCCATTATAATTATTGGATAGTACCAACCCAAAATAAATTGGTCCATATTTTTATTGGTTTGAATTGACTTAAACCAATTTTTCAATAATCCGATCATGAGACCAAACCCTTGTCCAATTTGAAATCAATCAAAACTGAAAACAACATAAAATCGCTTTTATGAAAGTACTTTTACGAAAGCACTTTTGTGAAAATATTTTTATAAAAGTACTTTTGTGAAAAATATTTTTATGAAAGCACTTTTATAGAAGTTTTGTAAAAGCACTTTTTACTTTTACATGAAAGCACTTTTATGAAATCACTTTTACAAAAAAAAAAACTTTTACGGAAGAACTTTTATGAAAGCACTTTTACAAAAGTACTTTTATGAAAGTACTTTTATAAAAACACTTATACGGAAGTACTTTTATAAAAGTAGTTTTACGAAAGTACTTTTACAAAAGCATTTTTTCAAAGTACTTTCAATTGTGAAAAATATTTTTATCAAAATACTTTTACAAAAGTGCTTTTTCAATGCTAAAAATGATTTTATATAATTTTTTATATTTTATTCAGTTTCGGTTGAACCCAATCCAATTTATTTACATTTTAATGGATTGAATTAGATTTGGACTGGATTGGGTCTAATCCATTTATAAGTGAACTCACATTGGACTGGATTGGATTGGATCAATCCGTCTAATTGACACTTCTAAAAGATACTTTAAGACAATACTAAACAATAAAGATAAAGTTAATCAATATATAAACAACAAAATAGAATTAAATCCCGCTGCAAAAATAAAAAAAAAACAAAGATAGAATTTAATCAATTAGCTAAACGCATAAAAGTAGTTTAAGAAATTTGACCGATAACACAAACATTACATTAATATACATAAAATTAAAAAATTATAAATTTTATACTTTGTGTCTTATGCCTCAAATGTCAAACCAGCTTATGCTCGCCTCTTCGGCACCGGTTCATGGTCCTCTTGTATGGGTATAGTAGGAAAATAAAGAGAGGCTAGGGTTTGAGCGGTTCAATTTTCAGATAAGGGGCGGGGTGCCCTTGTCATTGCCGGACCAGGGTTTTTCATGGTTTTGCATCGAGCAAATTTTGAAAAGCACAGTTCAGGTTAAGCTCTACTCTGAGTCCTTCAAAATTAGTGCTTCAGTTTTTCTTTCTTGAAGACTTCTCTTGTTCGTTTCGGTGATATCAGATTTCTGATTTGTCGTTGTTATTGGAACTCATGTTTAAGCTGATAATATAGCTTGATCTTGCTTGATTGTTTGGAGTATTCCTTCGGATGTAAATAATTGAGGAAAATTTGCAGGTCGGTTAGGGTTTATAGCTGTTGGAGCTTTTTCTAATAGACATTGCATGCCGCTGCATTCTTCAGTTTTGCTTGATATATATCAAGCATTACCATGTGTATCTGTGTGTTTAAATGACTAACTTGGTTTCAAGTTTAGCCGGCGAACCTTTTGATTTAACCTCCCTGTGTACGTGAGCAAATTATTTTATCCCTTCGATGTTCGTTTTCTTGTATTTGTCAATATTTATGGTCCGTTTGGTTCGCAGTTGGAATCAGAATCGGAATGGTTCTGTTTGGTTCAGATAGGAATCGAAATGGGAATTGGAATAAACTAGAATGGGATTTTATTTCCAAGGGAGGGGAGGGAATGGCCATTCCCTCAAATACAACGGGAATGAGTTTCGATTCCGCTCAACCAAACACAACCAAACAGTTTGAATCGGATTCCAGACCTCTATTCCCTTGAACCAAACAGGTCCTTAATTGATCTTTCTTTGTCATTTTGTAAGATTGAAGAATCAACTTTTGGTTAAATTTACTTGAAAAGAATATGGGTACTTTGTCATTTAGAACTTACATGCCTTTGTCATTGCTATTTAACTACCGAGCCTGGTATACGTTTACAGTAACTGTGCTTATGCTATAGTTTCCATTCCCCTTCCAAAACACCATTCATTCTCGTTTTTTGTTTTGAGGCTTCTGTTTGTGTGTTGTGGTTGCTTATTTTTAGTTTGTCTTTTTTGTTTCCCAAGCATTTGTACCCTGTGGCCAAAACAAAAAACTAACAACCATCTTTGTAAAATCTTCCTGTAATGTGTACAATTACATGGTTTCAAATTGTCGTACTGAATGGTTGAATCACTATCATTTGATCCACCAGACTTAATGGTTCACTTAGGGAGCACATGTCAAAAGCTTGCCATAGAAACTACCTTTAAGATGTCCAAATTTCTGATGTAGGGTGGGCAGGTCTCCTTGGCACTCTGGCATTGGGGTTTTGTGAAAGATTAGAGATCAGGTTAAGTTATTGTATGAAACCATCAAAATGGTGTTTTATTATTGGGCCTTTGTTTTAGCTTGATTCTTTTGTGTCTGCTAGTTGGATTTTGTTGATTCTTCCCATGCACCAACAATTAATATTTTTCTGCCTTCTATGTAAGATGAGTCTGCCTCTTGTTCTGGTTTAATCTGTGCTTAGGGTTATTGGGTTTTGTTAGACCTTTCAGGTGCATGTTGGATGTCTAGTTGCCTAGGTAGGTGCGTAGTTGCTGTAAATCAAGGCATTAAGGTGAGGTATCCGGCCAACAACTTGACAACTTTGCTATAAGTTATTAGGTTTAATGTCTATAAAAGATTAGGTCTGCTAGGTTGTATTTTTATCAGAGTTTTCAAGGTGTATAGATGACTTTTGGAGACAATGGGTGGTTAGTTGCATAGGTGATAAAAATTTTATTAAATGAGAAACTAAATTTTGGTTAGTTCCCTAGTTTTGTATGCCAATGAGCATGCATATTAATTGAAAATAGCAATTCTGTTTATAAAATCGTTAAGTTTCTTCTAAAAACATGGCAAATCGTCATATCTTAAAAATGCAATAGTATTTTAAATATATTTGCCCACTTATTACCTATCCACCTTTAAATTCCCAATAAAAAAGCTAAGCAGCTAGAAAAAATGATGAGGGATTTTTTGTTGGAGCCAGGTGAGGAAAAGAAAGATGATTTAGTGAAGTGGGAACCCGTGTGTAAATCTTAGGAGCAAGGAGTTTGGGTATTAGGTATTTGATTAAAAGGAAAGCAACTCTTCTAGGAATGTGGCTTTGGATATTTCCCTTAGAGGGAGATAGACTATGGCACAAGGTCATTGGAAGCATTCATGGTGTAGCGGACAATGGCTGGAATACAAAACTTGCGTCTTACATTGCTTCAAATTCCCCTTGGAAAGCAGTCTCTGAGGTATTGTATTGCCTACCTTTCTCAACTTTATCTGTTTTGGTGTGGGTTGTGGGAATAGAGCCTTATTTTGGGAAGACCTTTGGCTTGGGGATTTGCCACTCAAAGTGCAATTCCCTATACTTTATTCATTAACAAACCTTAGGCTGTGTTTGGAAGTGATGTAAATACAAAAGTCGATCGATGTAAATTTAGAATGGTTAGATGTGTCAGCGTAAAAGGCGAATAGGCCAAATGCACCTTTTACACTCTTCTACGTTTGGAAGAACTATGTAAAACATCGGTGGATATTTTATATGCATTTGGAGTGAACAATGGGGTGGACTGGTGTAGGAGGCGAAAGCATCTTTGGTCGACGACTACATAAGGCCAATGGTGGATCTGTTGGAGGAATGGTGGTCGAAGCCCAACCTTTCGACGAGTTTGGTCATCTCTCAGTGGTCTAGATTAGGGTTAGAAGAGTTGGACTTTAGAGAAGGGAAGCCACTACACATGGGTCCTCTTGCAAGTGAAATATATTGCCTGTTTTTGCTGATTATTGGCAACATAAACAATGTGAGGGTTTTGGTGTCTATTCCGGAGAGTGTGGTAGACAAGCTTGAGTATTACATGAAAGGACTAGCAGTAGAGAGAGAGGGAGGAGGGAGGGAGGGAAGAAGTACAACGTTGATGGAGTAGTTTCTCGGAGGAAGAGAGACATTAGTTTTATATTGATGGAAAGCTCGATAGATTTTTACATCGATTTTTTCGATGTAATTTTCACATTGATTCTCGATGTAAAAGTATGTTAAAATGGTCATTTACATCGATAACCGTTATTAGTTTACATCCCAACCAAACGTGTACAAAAGTGATCTAGAGTGTAAAACTACACCGAACCAGGTTTTACACCGCAAAAAACGCAGCCTTAAGAATGAACCTGCTTTTAAACAGTGATTTAAAAGCCCCCTATTTGCTAATGTTGCTCATTCATTCATCTTAATAAAATATCTTCTTAAAAGGTAATAAAAATTATAAAATCATTATTTACATGTTATGTTTATGTATTTTAATTTTAGATAATAGGTTTTTAAAATGTTTATTTTAAAATTTAAGTTTATATTTTTTATTAATATTATATTAATATTTTATTATTCTTTTTGAAAATTTGGCTTTTTTTTTGAAATTTCTGATTTTTTTTTATCTATTAGCTTTTCTTTTGTATTTTTGGACCTTGCTTCAAAATGGCGTGCACCTCACCTTGTGCCTTGTGCCTCGGGCACAAATTGGCCCCTACGCCTTTTTTGCGCCTTGTGCTTTTAAAGCATTGCTTCTAGATGTGGCTTACCCTAAGAACATGGCTTAAATTGGGTCTTTGGGTTTAGAAGGGGTTTGAGAGATATTGAGTGTCAATCACTTATCATTCCTACTCTCGCTTTTGGAAAAGGTCTTTTTGTATCAAAATCTCTTGGATGGTAGAGTTTGGTGCCCCTCACCTGATGGCCTCTTCTCTTGCTCTTCCTTCTTTAACCTTTTCATCAATTCAAAATCTTTGAGGTGAATTTCCCATAGAGAGGAATTCAGTGCAAACCAATTCCTCCTAAAGTCTAGTCTCTTTGTTGAGAAATATTCCTTGGAAAGATTCACACCTATGACATGCTATTGAAAAGAAGGTGAAACAATTGTCTTTCTCCTCATGTGTGTTTCCTTTGTAAGTCTAGTGGTAAGACCCTTCCTCATTTACTAATCTCTTGTTCTTTTGTGACTCATATTTGGGATTACTTCTAGCCTCTCTTTGGTTGTAGATGAGTTCCCCCACAAGATGCGGTTAGTTTGTTCAAGTCTAGTTTCTTGAGGCAATAGAAGAAAAGAGGAAGATGCTTGTGGAGAACAACAAGAGCAGTCCTAGTATGGATTACTTGGGAAGAATGAAGATTTTCCAGGAGGACTAAATCTGAGTAAGTGGTTGAAGCCAATGTTTAGAAAACTAGACCAGATTGGCTAGTTGGATCAATTAAATCGTGACTTGGGGAAATTTGGCTGATCGGTCAATTTAACTAAAAAACCAGTGAACTGTTGCCAGTTTCATGAAACCGCCCGAGCCATTAAATACTTGAAATTTTAAAATGAGTTTGAGAAGAATTGAACTCATGACCTCTTATTTTCATATATTGCTTAGTTAGCACTAGTCCACATCTTTACTTGTGCTATTTAATGACTCTTTATTGTATCAATTACTTTATTAGACACGTATTTTAAAGAAAATGTAAATTATGAGACTTGAACTCATTTGCTTTAAAAAATAAGGAATTTGCCATGCATCCACCATATTTAAGTAGGGGTGCTCACGGTTTGGTTAATTGAACTGTGGGCTTGTTGTTGAAACCGAATCGAGGTTACCAGTTTTTGAAAAACCGGTAATTGAAACCAAACCAAAGCCAATCGGTTAACTGGTTGACCGGTTCAGTTCATTGGTTTTTTTTATTTTTTCAATATATATTATAAAAAATATATAAATATATAATAAAACACTAGAATTATATATATAAAATATTATATTTTAAATAATAAATAATATATTATATATTATAAATATATCTTTATATATAATTCATATTTATTAATTGATAGTATAGAAAATATAAAATATCTATAATATACATATATATATATATATATATATATATATATATATATATATATGTATGTATGTATACTGGTCGGTTCGGTTAATTGCTGGTTTTCTATTTTGGTTAACCGAAACCGAACTGGTATCTTTGGTTTTTTTAAAATATCGAACTGAAACTGAACCGACCAGTTTGGTTAACCAAATTTTCGATTCGGTTCCGGTCGGTTTGTTTTTTCGGTTTTTCTTGCCCACTCCTATATTTAAGTATATTAAAAGTTGTAAAATATATTATATATAGTATTTATATAACCCATAGCATATATACATAATTACATATATGCCATGTCATCACGGTTTGACCTCTGGTTTGAGCCCGGTTGAACCTCTTACCTGTGAACCTCTCCCTTCTCTGGTTCTATGCCTGGTCTGGTTCTCTGAACATTGATTGAAACCATAAAGGTTAGATCTGCACATGGGGCAACAATAATGGAAATCTGCAGAGATGTCTCTACAAATGACTTATTATGGAAATGGGCTGAAGTGGTACAAACAGATACATACAAAGAAGCAATGAGAATGGAATGGAAACCTCCTGGGCCAAATAAGCTGAAACTAAATTTTGATGGCACATCTTTTGGGAATCAGGGGAGGTCAGGTATAGGGGAGTCTTCAGAAACCATCAAGGAGCAGTACTGGCCTCATTCTTGGGGCCAGTTGGATTTGGAGACTCGGTTAAGGATGAAATAATGGCTCTCTTACAAGGAGTAAAACTAGCAATACAGAAGTAGAGGGAGACTCTTTGTTGGCCATTTCTTGGGCAAAGAAAGTCAAACAAGGAGCAGATATATCCATATTATGTTGGGCAATATTGTAATCTGTAATAGCAAAAAAAGGGGATGACAAACCCAAATAGTGTGGGCAAGCTGCTTTTCTGATGGTTTTTTTGGTCTATTGTGTAGCTAAAACCATGCATTTATCTCAGGCATTATTTAGTAAATTTAGCTAAAACCATATATTTATATCAGACATTAATTAGTAAATTTATTTGCTGATAAAAAAAGGTTACGGAACTTAGATGATGCAGAGGGATGTGGTACCTATTTGGAAATTTTTAGTCCATAACATAACTGCACACTAATTTCTTATCTTGATTAGCCTTGTTGGTTGCCCTTCTCTTATCTTGCAGAGGGATGTGGTACCTATTTGGAAATTTTTAGTCCATAACTGCACACTAATTTCTTATCTTGATTAGCCTTGTTGGTTGCCCTTCTCTTATTTTTGTTCTTTTTACCTGTTTTTGCATTCTTGGTTTCCTTGAGCATCTGCCTTTTCTGTGTATGGATTCTGTTTGTCCTGTTACGTTTTTATTTAAAATGCAAACAATTATGATGTTATAATAGCATTAGGTTTTTATAGCACCCTGATACATTGTTAATTTGCAGATGAATCGCGAAAAGCTTATGAAGATGGCCGGTGCAGTTCGCACCGGTGGAAAGGGTAGCATGCGAAGGTGTGTTGCATACTATTTTGTTTCTTACTATTCTTTTAAAATATGTTTGATGATCCTTAGAGTTTAAAATGCACCTTGTAATCTTTTAAAATGTGGCCAGAGCATAGATTCTGCACTTTCATAACAAGAGTTTCTAGAGCAAACCAATTTGGTTAGCTAACTTCTTTTTTTGTGGAAGTTTAGTAACTTTTAGGATTTTATACTGCACAACTACAAACGGATTTGTGCTCTTCAATGAATAGGCACATCATGGATGGGTTGGTTATCTTGAATTTGGTTACTTATCCTACTTTTAATGCAGGCTATTTGTGAAATGTTGCCTCTTGTCATATTACTTGATTGTATGGTGCTATTTAAAAACAACAAACTTTCAGAGTCTTGTTTCTTCCTTGTTAAGGGTTGCATTTTATATAACTTTTGGATGTAAATGTTTCTGACAGCTATTAACAGTGTTGTGCAACCCATTGTATGCACAACAGTTTGATGATGTGCTCATCTTCTTGACCTGCCGGTATTATAATGGGAAAATAGTTTCTTCCATAGAGGCATTGAATGCAAAGTTTCCTTGAAGAATTCAATGAGTGGTGCAAAGTTTCTTTGGCTGGGTGTCTCACCGGAAAGCCATGACTTATGGCAACAACACACCTGTCTAGGCAACTAGGCTTTTGCCTAGGCAATAAAGCGCTGGCCTAGGTGACAAATGACAAAGCATGCACCTTATTATAATATTATTGATAATGCTACACCTTACTGATATGTCTGTTAATACATTTATAAAGAAGTTGCTTTGATTTTGTCTGATAATACATTTAAAAGAACCATGGGTGTTGAGTAGAGAAAAAGAAAGAAGGGAAGTATAAAAAAGTTGCTTTGTTTTTGTTTGTTCTGTTTTCTTCCTCTGCCTTACATTAGATAAATCAACGGGTCCACCCTTGTTTCTTTTTTTTTTTCGTTTACTTTTTATCTTATAAAATTATAGCCTTCTTTAGTTGCTAATTTGATATGAAATTGCTCTATTTAATACTTATTATATTAGTATTATTTTTGAAAATATTGAAACTAATATATTTGAAATACTGTTGTCCTAGATATGATGATTTGCCATGTTAGTCATTGGTTGGTTGAAAAAAGAAGGGGTATATAGTCAAGATGGGTTACCTAAGCAAGGAGTATATAGACATCATTTGTTTTGGCCTCAATGTTAAAAGGGTGGTGGGTCTTTTTGTTGTGAAGGGTTCTATTCCTAACAACTTGTTGTATTCTCTTTTTCTCTAAGTTTTAATAAAATTCTTTGAGTTGCTGATAAAAAAAGTTGCTTTGCCATGTTATGAGAGGATATCTAATTTTATTAATAAGGAGAATTGGTACTTTTTCAATTAATATGCATGCTCAATGGTAATTAAAACTAGGGAACTAGCCATGGTTTGGATTTTTATCTTATTAAATTCTCATCACTTACGCTTGCCTAGATACCTGCTAGTTGACTAGGCAACTAGGTGCCACACTGTGCTCAGAATCGCCTAGACTCCTTGACAACTATGTCCCCAGCTACCTCCTCCAAGAATTGGCTGCATAGTTGGAGGTTTACATATCTTCTTTAAAATCTATTGCAATTGTCTGTCAGCTGTCATTGATGGAAATGAATTTGGTTTAATGAAGGCTCTATGGTATTTGATTATTTGTCTTGGAAACCGAAACTGGTTCTTTTTTGTTTTTAACTCTTGGTTTCTGTTCTTTAGTTATTGCAATTATCAGTTTATCTGTTGTAGACCTGTATCTAGTTTTCAAACTTGTCTGTTGTGTTTATGAACCATGTATTATGCTTTTGATTACAGAAAAAAGAAGGCGATTCATAAGACTACAACCACAGATGACAAAAGGCTTCAAAGTACCCTGAAAAGAATAGGGGTGAATGCTATCCCTGCTATCGAGGAAGTCAACATTTTTAAGGATGATATAGTCATCCAGTTTTTGAACCCTAAAGGTAATACTTAATGTTCAAGAATATGCTATATATTTTCAGTTGTGGGCCTCAAGGCGTTTTTCTTGAGCCATTCCTTGATATAAGCCTCACTGCATGTTTTCAGTTCTGTGGTTTTTAAAATACTGGTGATAACCCACCATGAAGAGGACCCTAAAACATTTATCAATCATTGCCAACTTTATGTGTTTTCTCATTCTAATACTTACTTTTCTCCTATTTCAGTTCAAGCCTCAATTGCTGCCAACACTTGGGTTGTCAGTGGCTCTCCTCAGACAAAAAGTATTCTTTACTACTCTCTTTATTTAGAACAATGCAGTTTTGTCTTTTTTGAATTTCAGTATGTGCAAATATGTCATGAATTGCTTCACAAGAATGGTGGTCATTCTTGGATTTATGTGCTAAGCCTAGTATTTTAGGTTGTTTAATTTTTTTACCGTACCCTGAAAATTATGTTTGTAATATTCATGTCTGGTTAATGTGATATATATTTATTGGGAAGATCAGGTACCATTCGTTTAAAAAGGCTTTACACAAAAGATTCACTAGGCAAAGTCACCTATAGAGTGAGTCGTATTAGATGACCTATGCAAAAGCAAACTACTTAATAGGTATTGAAAAAAAAACTCTCTTAAAATTAGGCCCAGGTCATCAAGAGGATATCTGCAAACTCTGCCCTCATGGAGAACCACCATCTAATACTAATATTGTTCCTCATCATTTCTTCTTTCTGAGGGAGTATCTGTGGAAGATAATTGCATTGCAGTCCATCCAAAAGGACCAAATTATACCAGTGAAAATGGTTTTCCATAGAGGCCTGCCCTTCTTGAAGAAATCAACTTGCCAATGGAAGAGAACTTCCAATATTGTGTGTTGATAACACTGACACAACTTGAGAGCATTTAAAAAGCACCACTGGGATCTATTACTGACTCAATGATGTAGAAGCAGATGGTCACCTGATTCAAGCTCACCATTACAGAAATCACAGCCTTTTGTGTTAGATTCCATGCCCCTCTTTATCAGCTTATCCTTGGTATGACATTTGACAAATGCTGTTGTCCACACCAAGAAAGCGAGTTTTTATGGTACATTTGCTTTCCATTCAATTCTACTAGGGAAATGAGAATGTTTAGGTTCTATAATCTGCCTCCTGATCGAGAAACATCCACTGTGCTCCCATATCCAGATGCTGTCAGTTGTCATCATAATGTTTCAGGTTGCTGACCTCGTCCAGCTTCCATTGCAGTGGCTGCCAATCAGGAGGCATCATTTGATCAGTGTTACAAAGATCTGCTGATAGAGCGCTCTGGGTACCCAAATTTCACAGAAACATTCAATACTCTTCCAAGATGAGCAACCAAGGTTGTTTGTCTGAATTTGGATTCCATCCTCCTTAACTAGAGCCGAACTTGGACTTTTTTGATTCCCTTTCCAAGGTCAGCTTTTAGGAAAGCTTACCTTGATTCCCTTTCCAACTGGAGCCTGATTCACTTCTTGGAATGTCCTAGTTCCCAACCCAACAGCAGATTTAGGAAAGCACACCTTACTCCAATCAACAAGGTTAAACTTGGGCTCCTCTTTTCAAGCTGAGCTTTTTACCTCCCTTTGGCCAGTATGGGGAAGAGAAGAAAGTATTAAATTGGATGGTTAGCTAAAGTGCTTGTGATTAGGGTGAGCCTCCTTTAGACAGGTAAGGGAAAGGTATTTGCTAGAGTTCTCTAACACTGGATCCTAAATTGAGCAAGATGATTCTTTAGCTCCCAATGGTATGCATAAATATTTAATGGGAATTTTGTCTTTTGCTATTACTCACTTAATTCCAGAATACGATCTGCTTGTACAATAAAATGGTTGTAATAATGCTTGCTGTTGGCTATGGTTGCTTAAGTTTATTATTTATCCTTCTGTGAGTGAGAGGAGGGACCACCATTCTTACTTGTGGGCAAGCCATTATATATTCTCTGTTTATTTTATATAGCTGCAGTAGCTATAATTTGATCTTTTCTATTACAGAATTGCAAGATCTTCTCCCAGGGATCATCAACCATTTGGGTATGTGCCTTTTTTATCTTTTGTATTCCAAATTCATGTGTTATTTGTCCAATGTTCTTTATGTCATGACTGTATTGAAAGGTGCTTTTATTTGATTGATAACATTTGATTACAACCTTTCATGGTTCTACCCTTTGACATCCAGATATTGAATGTGTATTACAGGATACATACCTGTATGACACTGGCACTGCTTGGAACCTTCTATAGTATAAAGCATTAACTCTTAGAGTATATTTTATAGTATTGAGCTTTTTTTAAATATGTACATTTTTTGTGTTTTAACAAATCATTGTAAAAAAATCGTACGTTTTAAGAAATTTGATTAATTTGTACAAGTTACAAGTTTTGAGAAATGACATCGTTGACCGATTTTGTGCATGAAACGTGAAACACAACAATGCAAATAGAAAATGTATTTTTTATTGATATAAAATAAAAGCAAATGAGATAAAACTTTTTTCTTTCTTCTCTTGAGTATAATTCCTCTTATTAATTTGTACAAGTTACAAGTATTGGGAAATGACATCATTGACCGATTTTGTACATGAAATGTGAAACACAACAATTCGAATAAAATAAAAGCAAATGAGATAAAACCTTTTTATTTCTTCTCTTGAGTATAATTCCTTTGATTTTGTTGTCAATGCAGTCGGGATCCTTGGTGTCTTTCCAACTCAATAATTTGGATGTGAAATCTAAAATGTGGTTTCTCTTGTACTAGGGCTTCAAGCTTGATCTAAAATGAGAACCGTGTTCTTGCATTGTTGGTTGCTGCCCCTGGTGTAGTATGCAAAAAGTAGTAAACTCATGTAAAATATTTGAGGCTTCAATATGAACTAACCTCTCATATATCGTTTAAGCATGTTGTGTGTGGAGCCATCCTTCTTATATGCTTTAACTTACAGCAAGCAAAGAGACGATTTTGGACACTTGGACCAGTGTTTGAATGTCCCTTTTTTTGTGCCCCTTTCAGTAACACTTCTGTACTTCAATGGGTGCTTGCACATATGAGGCAAGAAATGAAAGAGTGATAGCTCATCCAAAAGCTCTACCTTCAGGCAACACTGATGTTGATAACTTGTGGAAAGCAGATTTTGCTTTCTTCACATGCCTAGATGGTCCCCACTTTGGAGGTTGAATTGCGTTTCAAGTGGTTTTGCTTAGGTGGGGAAGAATCAAGAATGCACAAAGGAATGCATTTAGTTTAGAGGGGTTCATTTTCATGACATTTTAACTTTCAAGAAGTTTATTTTTGTGAGAAATGAATTGTTAGAAAAATAGGTGTGCTAGTGATATAGGATGGAAGGAGAAAGTGTCTCATGATCTTCATGTTGTGAGAAAGAGGGAATTCAAATCCTAAATGGGACAAGGGAAAGAAAAGTAAAAGGGTTTCAGATCAAACATATTGGTGGGGGGAGTGAGTTAGCACTTTTACAAAGGAAAAAAAGAGAAAGGGAGAGACACATTACAAAATAACTCCTTTAAAATTCTTATATAATAGAAACAACATATTTGTAGACTTTAGAGGAGGGATTGACTACACCACTTGTTCACAAGCTCCTGGTTTCTGATCATAGTTGTCAAAGTCTTTTTTCTGATGAGTTGCAACAATGTTTTATTAAATTTACAATTTAGAGTTGTATGCTTTTGGCTACAACTTAGACATTGGGGTGGTCAATGCATAAGCTGTATACCTCCAAGGGTTCCCCCACTACCAATAAATAAAGGATCCCCCTCCCACCCCCTAAAACAAATTTTCTCTTTTCACCCCTTGTTTTGCCAATGCATTTGTGGACCCATTAGCTGATTTTTTTTTTTTGACAGATGACAATAATCAATCAAAAGGGTTAGTTACACAATGAAAACTTCCCACATTGCACAAGATGCTGCAGCCTCAGAAGCACAATATAATTACCATTGAGCCCAAAATAATTGGTCCTTGTACATCCCTTGCTTATCTAAAGAATTTGCCAACTGACTGATCTCCTTTCCATTGGACTCTCACCTTTAAATTTGAAGTTTGCCACTTGAATTTTCTCATGCCCCCCTAAAAGGACCAAGCTACAGTCTCTGGTTCCTTCAGCTGTCTGATTACAAATTTTCAATCAGCAATCTCCCAACATTCTGTTCTTTAGCAATCTGTACTTCCTGTAAAACTTCTTGGACCTCCTCCACACTCACAACATCCCTCACTCCAATAGGACCAGAGAATAAGGCAACGATCTGATCCTCTTCATTCTTGAAGACTTCCCCCTATACCAGAAGGTCCAGGATTACCTAGGCTGTTACCATTAAAGTTTAACTTGATAAAATCTTCTTCATGGCCCTTCCAATCCACAACAGGCTTGTTCTTAATAGTAGAGCCTTTTGCAATCAATTCCCAATTTCACCAAATGTCTGCATAAGAGACTTGTGAGAAAAGGTCCAATGCTTTAGCTCAAATAATAGCCATGTTAAGTAAGTAATCCCAAGCAGTAGACTCGTCCTTTTCTTTTCTTTTATCATTAAAAATTTTAGCATTTCTTTCCTCCATACCAAAGCAACCCTAGCGCACCTCCATAAAACTCTACCTCTTTTCTTAGGTCATCTGAAGGTCATAGGGTCAAAAAGGCAACCAATCTGCAAAGGCACAATCCACGTGCAACCAAAAAGACCAAAAAGCTTTTCCTGAAGTCCTACAACCAAAGGGTAGAAGATTAGAAGGTGATAATAACTTTCTCCATTAGCTTTGCAAAGGATATACCAGTTTGGGGAAATATTAAGACCAAGTCTTCTCTTTTGCAGATTGTCCAAAGTGTTTAGTTTTCTAAGATTTCCCAACAAAGAGCTTCCAACTTGGGAGGGATGGGTTTGATCCAGATTTCCTTACAATAAAAAGGCTGAGGGTGAGGGTTAGAGCACAACATGAAGAAAAAGAAGCACAATAAAATAGTCTTGGAGGGTATTGATCAAAAAAGAAAATAGTCCTGGAGGGTTAGGAGTCAGATTCGAGCATCAAATTTAGAGGGGTCTGAATAAACAGAATCAAGAATTTTGGGGAGCAATGGTGCCTTGTCAACCTCAAAATTTCTCGAGTTTTCTAAAACCAAAAGACTAGGAGAAAAATACAAAAGAATTGGTTCATTTCACCTCATGTTTGTATCCTTTGCTTGAAGAGTGGGGGGAGTACCAACCACCTTTTGCTTTCATTGTTCCTTTGCTTCCTCTGTGTGGCAGCATTTTTTTCCTTGGAAGGCCCTGGCTGAGTTTGCAGATCTTTTAGACCGAAGCTGGTTGAGATATACTACTAGGAGGCAAAAGATTTTTTGGCAGTGTGTAAGAGTGATGCAGTGGGGCTGGAACAAACTATCAGAAGACAGAAATGTGTGTGTGTGTGTGTGTGAGAGAGAGAGAGAGAGATGCGACTCCTTGTCTTGTGCATCAAGAAACACAACTTTTTATCTACTAATGCAAATAAACTGAAAATTGAAAGACAAGCACTATTGAGCTAGAGGAACAAGATGCTATAGCCCAAGCCCACATGGGGCTAGTCAAAATGACAAAAATACCCCTGACCAGATCAGTTCAGCTCCCAAGAGTTTTCTCCATGCCAAATCAGAACCTGTTTGTTGGCCTTCTTACGAGAACTGGTCTTGTAGTGCCTGGACTGATCCCCATCATCTCTCCCCGGCTTGAAAGAAATCAACCCTGGCGAGTTAAAGGCATGGTGTTGCTCATAAAGTTCTGGATTGAGATGATATCTTCAGCTGTAATCCATGAACATTCTGAAAGAGGTAGATTCTTCCACTTTACAAGAGACTTTGATAACCCGCACTTGTAGAAATTAACTTCTCATCAAGGATGTCTTCAAGCACATCAAAGCCCGACCACGCATCACTGCTACCTGGTTGAGAACATGATCGTTCCAAAGGTTGAATGGAAATCTGACTATTCTGTTGACAAAACTTCCTTCACTGACATCTACTTCATTACATGAAGGGTTCCTGTTTTCTATCACTGTCTTTCTGAACCTGGTATTCACTATGAAAATCTCATCTTGAGTTCCTCCAGAGTTGAGGATGGAAGCTTTCAGCTGGAATGGAAACAGAAACCCCTGTTCATTGGTAGGAAAATTCTTCATCACATCATTCAATTCCCCTTGCCAATCTGCCACTTTTCTTCCTGGTTTCACAACATTCCTACTTTTCCGATCCTCTATATTGCCTTCTGCCATTAGCTCAAAAGTAGAGAAGCCCAGCCATTCCCCTCACCGGTTGTTCGTTTTCTTCCTGTCTTCAAGACTCCAACCTTTGTTTAGCTTCCCCTTCTTCTACTTGGTTACTGTTCTCTACTATCCATCTTCTCTGCGCAAGCTCTTCCAATGTTTCTGCGATCAGTCTCCCCCCCTGTTTCAGGGAAACAAACAATTGGTGCCTGCCATTTCCAAATCTCACTCAGCTCGACGAGAAGGCCTTTGTTGTTACACTTTTTCTCCATGAAGAATATATTCGCTACACTCGTCATCTCACCCTTCCATCCAGTTGCAGTGACCACCTGAACAGTGTCATCAATGAATCCTTTGACCCAGTCTGTTGTCAATCTGCTTAGAATCCCAGTTGCTCGTTTGTCCTCTCTGTTTTTAAGTGCCAGACCTCCTGTTTTCCCAAAGAGGAATCTCTTTCTTTCAAAAACCACCTCCTCCTCCTACTTCCTCACTGGCACAAAACACCCTCCAAGTTCTGGACTCACCATTTCTTCCGTTCTTGAGAGCTGCTCAGTTCCAGTGGAAGTCTGTTCTCATATAAATCATATCAGAAAGGGTTATGCCCGATCAGATTTTTCCAACTTTCTTTTCTTTTCTTTGTCTTCCTCTTTGCAAGTAAAATCTTATGTTTTATGATTTGATTCGCAATTTGAACTATTTACTCCCAAGGGTTTTGGCAGATTCAGTGGTTGAGGTGGCAGATTCAGAAAAAGAAATGCAAGTGCAATCCCAAGATTTCCGTTCACAATTTGAACCATTTACTCAAAGGGTTTTGGCTTGAACTTTTGTATCTGAATCCTTTTTATTTGAATCTTATCATTCTTCTATCATGAATCTTAGAATTTATATGATTCATGCAGTTTAAGTCGGTTCTTTTTAAGACTTGTTCTTTACTCAGCTTCCTTGTATTTTTTTTTTCATGAGACTCTTGTTTGAAATAGTCTTTGCTAGAAAATGATTTATTTAGGTCTTTTAGAAACCATATAGAATTTATTTTCGATCATATGTTGGTTAAAGAGTCATTATATGTGGATTAGTTGATTTTTCAAGTTGAACTTAATTACATCTTTTTTGGCTTCCTGTGTACAAGTTGCAAACTCTGTATGTGGATTAGCCGAAATGTTTCATCCTGAATTCTCACATCCATTTTGCGGTGAAACAAATGGATTGCAGTGCAAATTTCATTAGCACTGGTTTAAACATAGGAGTGCAAATAGGTTGAGTGTAAATTTCTATAAAAAAAATAGGTTAGAGTGTAAATTCATGGTAGCTTATATACTCTGAAACAATTATAAACTGTGGAATATGCACATTTGAATTTCCTGATGCTAACTTTTTTTTTTTTTGTGGAGAATTTTAGATTTAAATCATGGTTCTACAGCAGCATATGGTTCCCAGTTTATTAATCTTGTTGCTCCTATTTGAATATTGGTGTCAGATGTTATCATTCTGGGGAGATGGTCAATGTATTCACTTTGTACTCGTGTGAATTTGCCTTTTTGATGGTTCCTTGTTTAACTTACAGGGCCAGATAACCTGGACAATTTGAGGCGGCTTGCAGAGCAGTTTCAGAAGCAGGTACCGGGAGCAGTTGCAACACAGGAAGATGATGATGACGTCCCAGAACTTGTTGCTGGAGAGACATTTGAAGCTGCTGCTAATGAGGCTCCTCCCTCTTAGAGATGTCTTTCAGAAGCCTTCTGTTTGTTTTTAGTAATTTTACTAGCAGTGACCCGTGCGATGCACGGGATGCTGTATTTCTACTTTTTTACATGTAGAATAGTAGAATAATTTTCTTTTCTTTTTTATTTATTAAGCTTCAAACCTTCCTTTTTATATAGTTTATATATTATGAAAAACATATAAACCAACTATGGTGGCTCAGTTGATACCTTATCTAATTAGTTATAGCAGAGACCTGGGTTGGGGCAATGGGTTACCTCCCATTTGTAGCCCTATAAAGCAAAAAAAAAGTGCTTAGAATGAGATTAACGACCAAGTTAAAAAAAAAAGGAAAAACAAATCCAAAACTGAACTGATGAATATAACCAGAAACTCGCACAAAGTTATTTCTTACTGAACCAGAATAATCCATTAATCAACTCTATATTAAATTAAATGGAAAAACCTAAAGCCAAGGAAAGAAGCAAATTAAATAGAGGGAAAAACTTGATAACCCAAGGGAAGGTGCAATGATTTATTTAGATTGGGGTTGGGTTTTTAGACATTAATTTGGGTCTATGCTAAGATTAGGTTGACCCTTAACCCTACCCAACCCATCTAATTTATACTTTATTAGAGAGTGCCACAAGGGATTAGGATATATTTAAGAGGAAAATAAAGATTTAATGGGGAGGGGAATTGTTACAATTTACAAACATTGACTATTAGGCCTTGTTCTTTTTACAAACAAGAGGAAAATAAAGATTTAAAGTAACTAACAAGAGTAGGAACCCCTAGATATTTAGCGTTACCGTTACTCCTTGTCTGAGCCCCTTCGAAGGTTTGATTTTGTCCCTCTGAGTTCTATTTATATTTATTGTGTATTCAACCGAGGAAATGTAGTGCTGGATTAGCTTCTACCAATGCTTAAGAAAGGCAATCATTGTCAATATTGTATTCATAAAACTTAACTCAAGCCTATCATAGGCTTTGTTAAAATCAATTCTAATTGCCATGAAAAGGACTTACCCTTCTTCCTCGTATGGAGTTTATGAAAGGCCTAATGAGCTATCATAATATTGTTGGAGATGTACATGTTTTTGAGGAAGGCACACTACATTTAATCCATGATCCTGGGCATGATTTCTTTAAGTCTATTTACCAAGCAATTAGATAGATTCTATATGTGACATTTGTTAAGTTGATTGGATGATATTGGGTCATAACCTTGCTACTTGCACTTTGGGATTAACGCAATGCTTTTGAAGTTTACACTACTAGGGAACTCTGCTACTTCAAACCACTATTGAATTGTAATTATTACTCTGACCCCCGCTATGTTCTAGAGTTTCTGGTAAAAAAGGCCTAAAAATCTATCTAGCTTGGGGCTTTTGAAAGAGCCTACGTCAAAAACAACCTTTTTAATTTCCTCCCCTCCTAAGAGGATGATCCAACCTCCTTTTCGTGTCTTCATCCAAGGTGGATTGCAAAACTGCCAAAATGTTTGATCCATCTAGAAGGGAGCTTGTTGTATAAAGATTTTGAAAAATTTAATAATTACCTCTTGGACTTCCTCTTATGAATGCACCCAAACATTCTGTTCGTTATGAATTCTCAACAATATGTTCCTATTTCTTATGAGGATCACACTTTGGTGGAAGAAACGCGTATTCCTGTCCCAATTTTTAAGCTAGGATATTTAAAATTTTTTCCTCCATAGGACTTCTCTATCTGGCTCTTCATTCATTGCCTTGGTGATTTCCTTTAATTTTTTTCTGAAGCTAGCAATATTTCTTTGGACTTTACCAAAGCTGACTCTATTCCACTTTTTTAGACCAATTCGACATCTGCCAAGGTGGTGACCTAGGTTAGCACCTGACTGTGAGGCAGATTCCCAAGCTCTTCTAATAACTTCCTCACACTCTGGGTGTGAAAGCCACATTGGCTCGAACTAAAACCCTCCCAACAGTGGGGTTGAAATCCAGAATTATTGGCCCATGATTCGAGCCCACCGTTGGGTCATTGAGAGTTACTACTTTTGGGAAAGCCGTCCACCATTCTAAATTGACCAAAACTTTATCCAGATGCTATTTGATTAGACCATTACTATACCTCTTGTTTGACCAAGTGAAAATAGGGCCATGGCTGTGAATCTCCATGAGATTGCAAGAGGCAAACATGTTTCAGAATTGTAACATATATTCCTATATTGACCTTTTGTTTTCCACTTGACTTCTTAGAGAGACTAGTGACCTAATTAAAATAGCCAAAGACTACCTACTTCTAATCCATAAACCAAGCAATGGATTTTAAGGTATTCCAGACTTGTTGTCTACACTCATTTTCAAGGATCTCCATAAACAAAGGTGTTCCTCCAAAATTCATGCTAAAAGTGTATGCACCCAGGTATCTATGATTCGACTTAAAGTTGAAACACACTATATAGATACATCTTGATTCCAAGCAACCACTAAGCCTCCGAAAAATCTAACCGACTCTATTGTAATCAAATCCATGTAACATTGGTTTTGCAAAAAAAAATTATCCTGTTAGATGTGATTTTTGTTTCCACGAGAAAAATTATGCTAGGGTGGTGAGACCTAATGTGGTAATTTAAAGCCCAAATTGCCGAGGCCCACCATAGACCATGGCAATTCCAGGCCAAGGTTTTCATTGTTGCCAACAGTCCTAGCGAGCTTCAAGGTTAGCTTTTTCTAGCATATCTCATGAAACTCTAATGATTTGTAGAGTCCTAACAAGGATTGGGTTGTTGCATTAGACTCTTACCCTTATCTGTCCTTCGGAGAGGGTCACCACCTTCTTCAATTTCATTGGGCTGGCCCATATGTGTGTCTGGCCCATTAAATTCCCTTTTAAACTTTTTCTTGGGTTCCTCCATGGTTATTTGTAAGACCCATTTTTGCTTTGGTTCCTAGATCCTCACCGTACCCGAGATGATCTCTACTTTTGGATCCACCACTTGGGCTTGTATGATAGGAGCATAAATATTTATAGTTGGTTGATTGTCCCTTAGTGGGCTACCCTTGCGATTTATGTAATTTCATTGGGATTGCAACGTTACTTGAAGGGCCGGATGATCAGAGACAACCAACCCTTCGTTTAAAATGGCATTTATATGAGAGAATTGAGGTAGGAGGAAGTAATGCAAATTTTGTATCAATTTTAGTTGCAAAATTTGCAATGCTAATAGATGGAAATGAGGCAAAAGTACAAATTTTATATTAGGTAAGAGTGCAAATCATAATCAAACACACGAATGCAAAACTTGTATCCAGAATTCATAGGATAAATGTGCTCATCAAGTGATATGAGCCGTTAGATGTGATTTTCATGTAAGATCGACCATTGGATCTCAGTTTCAGCCTTTACAGACATGTATGAACAATCTAGATCATACGATCAACTTGATGACACCCCAACATAAAGCAAGAATGTCATATTAGATCATTTATGGGAACCTAGATTTCTTAAAGTTGTTTGAGTGTGGGGCATGGTGCAAATTTGAAGTACCCCTACTGTTTTTTACAATTGTCATCATCCTTAGATCATAATGAAGACATGAAAAGTCGTTTTGCCCATACATTAAGAAAAAGTGTCAAGTAGTAAGTAAATTACTATTTTGACCCTATATTTGCGTAGAGATGTTCTCAAGTAGAGAAGAACATCCGCCACTACTGGAGTGGAGAAGAACATCGTGGCTTGCAATGACAACCATTGCAACTTCTGTCCAACGACGCCACAGCGAGTCATCACCTTCATCTCTCCAAATTAGAATTTAGAAATCCTGCAGTCAATATTGCCTGGTCTGTTCACAATGTCCCATCGCCGTTGGGATTCAGATTATTAAAATAGAAGGTGTCGTTGCCCTCTTCTCTTCTCTGGCATTTCGACAACCGTCCTACGACAAACACTATACTCCACCGTGTGTATGAGCCTCTACGATGTCATGAATCAAAAATGGTTCGACTTTAATTTGGGAAATATGCCCTTTGTGCACAAGATAGTGGCTGGCTTGATAGCCGGTAGAATTGGTGCAGCTGTCGTCGGCAACCCAATCGACGATAAGATCCACCTTCAATATTTCCACCAGATCAGACTCTACAACAAAAAAATAAGAAAATAAAGGGGGAGAGAGGTTACAAAAACCTTTATAAACAACAAAGTACAGGATCAAAAGCTTTAACAAGAGTGTGAATATATAATTTGCCCTCTCGATCAAGAATTTCTACCAAAAATCAAAACCCACAAATTAAATTTAACAAATATGAAATAATAATGGATAATTCTGGTTAGAAGTTTTCGATAAGGCAGAAATCAAAATCCAGATTGAAGAACCTAAGCAGTAGTTATGCTGTTCGATTGGTACAATGTCTGCATGGCGGTGGTCATGAAAAAAAGATTTGGGTTTCATTCCCAAACTAGAATAGGTTGACAATTTTCCCCATAAAATCGGATCCTTAATTTGACCCGCCCCAAACGGGACGGTACGGATCGGGTTTGGGAATTTCTTTTGCCCCGGACCGGGGATGGGGACCGTGGGTCTGCATATAAATCCCGAACCCGTATATTAAATTACGATAATACTTTTTATATATGAGTTAGGTTTTGGCGTTTGGAACTTCCCGTTTCTCTCTTCTTACCTCGAAACTTACTTCCGGTTCGTCTTCGCCTCTTCTTCTCAGTCTTCGCAGATCACAGTTCGCCCGCCGGCCGCCGACCACCGGGCGCCGTAGCAGCAGGGAGACCGGTGAGGCGGTGACTCCTTTCTGGCGTTCTCTGTTTTTCCTTCTCTCATTTGATTCGACACTTCCAGCAGCAGTTTGCCCAGAATCGTTCTTTGCCGTATGTATTCTCTGTAACTGTGTTTCTCATTTGAGAGGTTAGAGATTACTGAGTAGACCCAAAGATTAAGCATCAGAGTTTCCACTCTCTGTTTTCTTAAAAGGAATGAGAAACGATGGCTCTATTCTGCTTCTACATGTGCGAATATGACTAGTAATTTGACACAAAGGAACATTGATTAGAATGTTTAAATCCTGGCTTTACTATCGATTCTAAGATAAAGTTCTTAAGCTCCAAACTTCCAAAGTTTTTCTCATAGCTGTAGCCATTCATGATGTGCATAACTATGATGTGTATGGGGTTTTTCTTTTCTTTTTTTCCCACCTATAAACAATGTAATACAATATAGCGAAGTGTTTTAAGTGGAGGAGCAATGTAACTTGTAGGTGATGCATTTGCTGGCCTTCCTCCTGTATAACCAAAATCTTTGTACCAAAGTGTATTGGTTGGAGCGGTGTGGATATTAAGTCGAGACCCACAGCTTATGCGCATAGCATATGGCTCTACAAAGAAGAAACTCATTTCAAAAACATACATTACCAACGTCAGTCAAACAGTTCTAATAATAACTGACTTTTGTATAGCAGCAAGAACCATTAAACTGATTCATTTTTCAAAACATTACTTAACAACGAAGCATTATTTTGTATGGAAGTATACTAGTTTGTATTATAATTCAGTAAATTTGCTTCATCAACAAATTATTTCATTRGAACTGAGTTAAATAAAAAACAGTTGGTAACCCTTTTCAACTGTAATAGGTCTCATCTTTTTAATCAATTATCAACTCCACTAGCTTCTTTCTCACAAATCAGTGAAACAGTTGAATATTTAAAGTTTTAAACAGAAATTGACTGTTTCTATTTCTGATATATATGTATTTATAATGAGTTCTACTATGGTCATAAAAGTAGTAACCAATCTGGCTGTCCCACAGACAATATTCTTATGGATTTGCATATGACAGCAATATGTTAGCTAGTTTCTCACATCCTTTTCCATTCATTTTCTCATTTGACTTAATACTTGTTGGATGGATATTTTATTTTTATTATTTTAATTCAATTTATCATTGAAGAATAGCCCCGACCCATCACCACCTCCACCTGGTTGTTCTCCAAAACCATAAAGAAATAAGAAAAAAGAAAGCTTAAAGATGATTTCTTCAGTAGCTAATTCCATCTTTGTTAATGCCCAATCTCTCTAGTTCTTACCTTTATAGTAACCTAGTTATCTTGTCACTATTTTCTGTCTTATTTTTTATTTGTCTGACCTTATTTTTAACTACTTGTAAAATATATTTTTTCCTTCAAGTTAATCTTGGTGTCTGGACAAAGAAATAATACAGACTCTCTACCAATACCAGCTAGCCAAAGTGCTATTCCATCTCTTGCTTCAACCCCAAATGATACAACCACAATAGTTCCATCTTCAAGCTCTTGAAACTTTATAAATCTAACTTCTTAAGGAACCATTACCGAACCTAATTCACTTAAGCCCATGGGGGTTTAGATGTGGTTTCCTTTGTACCTGTCCTAGTCACGTTGCTTAATTCGATGCAAAGAGAATTTTTCTATAGCTTGATGTTGCAGAATGCTCTTGTTATTGCTTCACTTGGAAAAAGTGGCATCCTCAAGTGAGAAGAAGATGAAGAAGAAACACTAATGAAATCAAATGATTTCTTCTAAATGGTTTTTGCCTTTGGCTGAAATTTGAAGAAAGAGAAGCATGCAAATCTCTTCTTAATGGCACCGAAAGAAGAAGAAAACAAAACAATGAAGAATATTGGAAAACGATTTCTGCCCCTTGACTTGACCAAAGAACGGTTTGTACCTATAAATCGCTTGTTAATGGCATCTATTCATCTAGGGTCTGTTTGATTGCTGAGAAAATTGGACTGAGAAAGGATGGGATGAGAAATGTTGGGATGAGAAAAGGAAAATTTATTTTCTCAGTTAGTTATAATGTGTTTGTTTGCTGAGAAATTTTTTGTGAGAAAATCCACTTTCTAGTGTTTGTTTTGCAAGAAAATTTTTTTGAGCTGATTGTCGCCAGCAATCAGAGACAGAACTTCGGATCGTCGCCAGCAAGATTGGATCCAGAAATCCGAAATTGCTAGAGATTTCAACTGTCCTGAGATAGCTGGCAACCATTGAGACACGAAATTAACCATCATGAGGTAGAGATCGTCGGATTCGTCGTCGGCGTCGGCGTCGAGTATCCCCCGAAATGGTTTTTCAACACCAATAGAGCCACCGAGTTCTCTGGATTGCTCAGCACGAGGATCGCAGTCTGCTTCATTATGATCTTTGGCGTGTTCAATTGTTCCATGCTGGGATGGCGCATCTTCAGAATTCCTGGCGATGGTTGGCTGGGATTGGGGCTCAGAAGCGAGACAGAGCTTTCTTCCGTTTTGTTTGGAACAACCACTATCTCCAACGCGAGATAGAGATAGAGCTTTCTCCCGTTTGCGGAGGAGAATCCTGAAATCTTTGAGGGAAATGCGAGGGATTGGCATGAGCCATCGCCGAGGGACGTCGGGCGCCCTGTGTAGGTTCCCTCTGTATAGTGAGGTCGCCACCATCTCGTTACTCAAATATCGATTGATCAAAAACGACGACGACCGCCCTTCTATTTTGTTTCCTGTCGCTTCCTTCTATTTGGAATTTTGACTCTCGAGTTCCGATCTCGGATTTCGCCTCTTTTCCTCCTCTTTTGATGTTTCTCGGCCGCCTGAAAGCGAAGGGCGCCACCTTCGTGAGGGAATGCCTTTTTTCTTCGTCTGATTGGAATCTATTTTACACCGCATCCCACCTTGTATTAGATTGCTCAGCTTGCATTTTCTTAGCATTTTCTTTTCTCACCGGGGTCACACTGTTTTGGTGCGACCCCGCTCACTTAATTTTGGGATCCCGTGTCCCTCTTGTTTCTCATCCCAAAACACTGTTTACCAGTAAATAAACACAAGAAAGGAAGAATAATTCGGGAATATTCCATTTTCTCATTCCTTTCTCAGCAATCAAACAGACCCCTAGGGTTTGGAAAGCAAGTCCTTGGATTGAATCTCCTATTTGTTTTGTTTAGTTGACACTCGAGTCCTCAACAGTCAAATTTCCTTTGTTTTTCACTTTTTCTTTTTTTTTTTGGCAAATTTCTTAAACTACACCTAAGGTTTAGGAAATTGACTAACTATACCCCTACTGTTTCAGTATTGTCTTAAAATACTCCTATTGTTTCTGACAACTGTCGCACAGCTCCTTTTCCGTTAACTCTCCATCACAGACTGTTTATATGTGAGATTTGATTTGCATGAATTCAAAATTATGTTGTATATTTACACATTCCTGTTTGTTAAAGAAATTAGAAGTATCATTGTTTTATTCAATTTTGGAGGTATGAATTCAGTCAATCCAAGAACTAGTTATATTATATTAATGCAAACATGAATTTAGTGTTCAAGAATAATAGAACTACATCCTGGCAACTGCTGCTGAATGACCTTGGACCGGAGGGCTTCTACTTCAGGCAAATGGCACACTATCTTGAGAAGAAAGAGTATTAAGAGATGGTTCTTTACACTCTCAAATTTAAGCTTTCTTCCTCAGACATGTGTTTACCCACTCTTAGTAAAAAGTGCTAACTTCAGACATGTGGTTACCAATAAAAGAATAAAAGATGTGATGCCCATATTAATATTTTTGATTCAATTTCCTAATTCAAATAAAAGACTATTATCATGACTTTCAATGATGTGGGTCTCATTCTTTTAGATGAACTAGGTTGGCAATTACAAATTAAACCCGATTTAATCTTTTAAATTAATTAAAGAACCCAGATTAGATATACTTGATAAATAATGAATCTCAAATAAAATGGATTATTGTTTACAAGTAAAACCTGATTTAATCTCTTAAATCAAATAAGAAACCTTTATATATATCAAAAGAAAAAAAATCAAATAAGAAGCCTAACATAAATTGTTAATAAGTGTCAAACAAAGTAGATCAGAAAAGTGACCCAATACTTAGTATAAGGTGGTCGCTATCTAGTTAAGACAAATTGTGAACACCTTACCTTATTTTTTTTTGTTTTTGTGCTTCATATTAATTGTCTTTTTCTTTATTGACTTTACTCACCATATGAAGTTCTAGGTTCATTCCCGAGTTAGTTTGCTAATATGTACAAAATTACTTAGTTTGAGTATTCCTATTTCCTACTATCTTTACATATGCTATGTGCATTTGAAGCATTGTATTATATGCCATTGACATGTGATAGATTTTGAGATGTTCTTTTTTCTCCAACTAGGCATAAAATGTTAGACAGGTAAAACATTTCCTTGAATGAGTTAAAAAATGGCAACACTTAAGCGTTCAATGAAGTGTTTGTATCTAGGGTTGATGGTTGCCTTATCAACTTCAGTAATCAATATAAAACTTGGATTTTGTAGTTCTATCTAAATAATGAGTTCTAATATCTTGCTTTTATCTCCTGAAAATTTACAGCATGCTTTGAAAGTTTCATTTTGCAAAAAGCTTGAAAATTTCAGCCTGCAAAGGGAAGACCCCCTCATTCTTGACCTCCCAATTGAAAGTTGATCTATAATGTCATCATTAAGAAATGCTATCAATAGACGGGCTCACAAAGAACGAGCTCAGCCGTGAGTGACCATGCTTCTCTTCCATTTGCATTTTCATTTCTACCTTTCTGGGCCTTTACATGATGATTTGTATAATCTCTCAGGCATTCGAGGAAAAAGTTTGGGCTTCTCGAGAAGCACAAAGACTATGTCATACGAGCAAGAGCATTTCATAAGAAAGAAGAAACATTACGGGTATCAATTTAAGTTTCTTTTGCCAAATTTTATTCTATTAATATTTTCTTCTATTTATATTTATATTCCCTGTCAACATATATGTAGGAATTGGTTCCTTGAATTTAGGTTTTATTAATTGGGTAACATTTGTTGGTTGTCTTACAGAAACTCAAGGAGAAGGCAACGTCCAGGAACCCAGATGAATTTTACTTCAAGATGATAAAAACAAGGACTATTAATGGAGTCCATAAACCAGGGTAAAGTAGACATTAATTTCCTGCTCTCTAGTTGCACTTTCTCAACTTTTTGGCCTATGATACCCAGATACCTGTACAAGGGTGTTGTATCATGTTGGATACTTAAGTTTTTAGTGTAACTTTCATACTGGTACTGTATGCAGCCGTGTCCTTGCTGTATCTGTTAACATAGTTTTTGGCCCCTTCGCCCTCCTAATTTATACTAATATGTCTGTTTCAGGATTGAGCCCAACAAGTACTCTCAAGAGGAGCTCATGCTAATGAAAACTCAAGATATGGGATATGTCCTTCAGAAAGTTCAAAGTGAAAAAAGGGTAAATACGTATTTTCAAATAGGTATGAAAGGTTACTTGTTCCCATTGTTGGTTTTTTGACCCTTAAGAATCCTTTGTTTTCTGCAGAAAGTTGAAAAGCTAAGTGCTGAGTTACATTGCCTTGATGATCAACCATCAAACAAACATATTTACTATGCTGAAGATAGGTTTGGGCTTCTAAACTCTCACATTATACTTGGAAGAATTCTATCTTTTTTATTTATGTTAAATTGAAAGCAGGGTTATGGTTACTTGGTTTTATTTTTGTAACTCTTGCTTTTTTGTGTGATAACAGTAGTTAAAGAGATGTATCTCAAATTTATGTGCGTATGTTGCACCTTTTTTCACATATGAGATACATGCAATTGTTAAGTAATAAAATAACAGTTTTATCTTATTTGGTAGCTATTCCTCAAGGTTTCTGGTGATTGTATTTTTTTTTTCTTTGGCTGCGCACTCATATATTTTATTTCTCAGGGTGTTACATTTGCTTCAATAAAACTTCATGCCACAGTAATAAATGATGATACAATTCTTCTTTTCTAGGGTTTGGATCATTGAAGTAAGCAAGTATTTTTACTGGTAAATTGCTCTTGATCCTCTGAAACAAAGAAAGAGGTTGATGTTTGCAACATGGCTCACAGGAGATAATCATAGAAGCTTTCTCTTCATGCTTTGGCCATTTTAGACAATCAAAGATTATTAGCATAATCACATAGAATTGCTAGCATTCACATGGACATGATATCATGAACCATTTTCCTAGAGGGAAACAAACTTATTTGAAGAAGCTTGCTTTCTTGTAGTCATTGCTCTGAGGCCTCTGACTAGGGGAGCTTGTAGAATCATTTATGACAGTTACTCCAACATGGAGATAGAGGTCTTCTTGATTTCTGCTATTGCAAGAGATGGTTCTTATGCTTTTTTTTTTTATCAGTAAAGAGATGGTTCTTATGTTTCTAGGTTCCACCTTTTCTAGTTGAATATTTGCCATGCTTGGCACCTTCTTGATACAAACTCTCAACAGATTGAAGTTTGATGGGTATTTGGTTGACAAATGACAACATTGTATGTTTTGGTATTGGCTGTGCTTTCATATATTCTTAGGACTTTTACATTTGTTTTGGCCCTAGTGTTGGTGGAATAGGATTTAACAGGGCCTGGTGCTATGTGGAACAAAAATCTGAGAAAAGCGAAGCCAAGTATGTAGAGATGGTATCAAAAAAAAAATGTAGAGATGGTCATTTATCAAAAAAAAATGTAGATATGGTGTTTCCCACATCTTTGTTTTCATGTCCTGGAAATATTGGCCCTAGTGTTGGTGGAATAGGATTTAACAGGGCTGGGTGCTATGTGGAACCAAAAGCTGAGAAAAGTGAAGCCAAATATGTAGAGATGGTACCAAAAAATGTAGAGATGGTGTTTCCCACATCTTTGTTTTCATGTCCTGGAAATATTGGGGTGAGGTGGTGCTTTCTGCCATGGTTCAAAGTATCAATGCACCTTGTGTATCGGTACTTTAAACCATGCGCCTTTATTTTTTTTTAGTTTTTTAAATTTCAGTTATATGTATATATTATATTATTCATTAAAAAAGGGTTCCTGAAAACACCTATAAACAGGTGTATCGGACCCCTAAAGGAGGGGGATGGCAATAGCAAATTTTTCCACCTGTTGGCAAATGGGTGAAGGAAGAAAAATCTGATTTCTAGTGTGGTGGTTGATGGTGAAGAATTTAGGGATAAAGGGAATATTGAGAGCATTTTAGTCTCTTATTATAAGGATTTGTACTCACCAAGGTGTACACAAGGGCCTGTGGTGGAAGAAGGGTTATAGTGAGAGAAGTTGCCCTCGGAGGTGGTGACAAGGCTTGAGGAATTTTTCTCTTTGGAGGAGATTAAGAGGGCTGTAATGGGTATGAGTGGTGATAAGGCCCTTGGTCCAGATGGTTTCACTATGGCTTTTTACCATAAGTGTTGGGATCTAAAGAAAGTGTTTGATGAATTCTATGTGAGAGGAAAAGCGGGAAAAGGAATGAATGCATCCTTTGTGTCGATCCCAAAGCGTGTATGGGCTGCCTCTACAAATGCGTTCAGACCTATTAGCTTTGCTACAAGTCTTTACAAAATAGTGGCTAAGGTTCTTTCGGTGAGACCGAAAGAGGTTCTTCATTGGGTGGATCCAAGGGAAAAAGGAGCTTTCATTAAGCAAAGGACGATTTTGGGTCAGACCCTAATAGCTAATGAGGCAATGGGGGATTTTAGAAATCAAGGAACAAAGATTTTGTCTTCCAATTGGACTTGGAAAAGGCCTATGATCATGTGGACTAGAATTTTTCTTATGGTTTGTGATGGACCAAATGGGTTTTGGTTAGAGATGGATAGGCTGGATGATGGGGTGTTTGGGGACAACTCACTTTTTAATACTGATCAATGGCTCTCCAAAAGCTTTTTTCAAGGCTTCAAGAGGATTACGACAAGGGGACCCACTTTCACCAATGTTGTTTACTTTGGTGGCAGAGATTTTCAGTAAACTTTTAAAGAGAGCAGATGAAAGGGATATCTTCAGAGGTTTTAGAATTGGGAGGGGAAGCAAAGTTGTGTCTCTCCTTTAGTTTGCAGATGATACCTTAATTTTAGGTGAGTTCAAGGGGGTTCAAGACATTAGGACTATAAAAAAGATTTTAGAACTAGTTGAGAGAGTCTCCAGTTTGAAAGCCAATTTGAGGAAATGTAGTGTAGTGGGCCTTAGCCTGGAGAGAGTAGAGCTGGAGGAGTGTGCAGAAGTGTTGGGTTGTGAGATAAAGGAGTGGCCAATTAAATATCTAGGACTGCCCTTAGGAGGTAACCCAAGACAGGAGTCCTGGGAGAGTATTATTGAAAGGTTTGGGAAAAGGTTGGCATCTTGGAAAAAGAACTACATTTCCAAAGGGGGGAGAATCACTTTGGTCAAAACTACTTTATCCAATCTCCCAGTCAATTTTTTGTCTATGTTTAGGGCTCCAGGGAAGGTGGTGAGGAGGTTGGAGAAGTTCATTAGAGATTTCTTGTGGGATCTGGGAGATAGTAAGAGTAGTCATTTGTTGAATTGGGAAAAGGCGAGCATTTCTAAAGAGCAGGGAGGTTTAGGAATTGGTAGAATTTAAGAAAAAACATGGTTTTGTTAGGGAAATGGTTGTGGAGATTCCCAAAGGAAAGAGAGGCTTTAAGGCATTTGGTGATCAAAAGCATCTTTTGGTTGCACCCATATGGTTGGGACTCAGGGCCTGCCAGGGGAGCAATTTTGAGAAGCCCCTAGAGGTCAATTCTGATTCTTTTGCCTACTTTCATGCAAGACATAAAGTATGATGTGGTTTCAGGGCAAAGTGTAAGTTTTGGGAAGATACTTGGGGGCGGACTATCGTTTTTTTCAAACCTTTCTGAGAATTTATAGGCTGTCCAACTCTAAAAATAGTTCAATTGCAGATTTGTTTTCCTTTGGAGAGAATGGTTTAGCTTGGGATTTGGGTCTAAGAAGGTCTTTAAGGGATTTTGAAATAAATGAGCTGGTCTCTTTTGTAACCCTTCTTGAAATCTTTGTTTTGTCTTCATCAGGGAATGATGAGAGAATTTGGACCCCTGATACAAATGGTTGTTTCATGCGTGCCTCCTTTTTTCAATTCTTATTTCCCATTTCAGAAGCTCAACCATTCCCTGTTAAAGAGGTATGGGGTTGCCTGATTCCCCCTTAAAGTAAATGGAAATGGAAACACTGGTCTCTCTCTCCTCATGTGTGTGCTCTTTGCTGGAAGAGTGGGGAAAATACTAATCATCTACTATTACAATGTCCCTATGTTTATAGACTATGGCAGCTCTTCCTCTTTTTTTTTTGAAGAATCAAGAAAGAAAATTTATTAAAACCAAAGGTTACATCCTGTCACATTGGTTGTCTAGATGACACACCAACAACATCAAGACTCAAATACCTACTTTAAACTGGCAATGCGTCTACATTACAAGGCTGTAACACAAGTGAATTCCAGAAATTCCAATAAATCAACAAGCCTTCTGAACTCCAAATTATCCCAACCCCTCCTGACCATCCCTAAGCTTGTAGGTCCACCCATTATGCACCCTCCTCTCCCCAAATATCCAGTTTCAATCTCAAGTCAAACTTTCCAGTTTTGTTTCCTCCAACAATACCAAATCTGGTTTGGTGTTTCTACATAGAATTCTTACCTTTTCCGTCTTTTCCATACCTCAAACCTCTCACATCCAGCTCTTTCTCACTGTTTGGAAAAACTTGGGTGGCACCAGATGCAGTAGTAGATCTATTCAAATCAGATGTTTTTGGTGGCTCCACTCAAAGACAAAAGGTTGTTTGGCAATGCATTTGTGATGCAGTGCTATGGGGTTTATGGTGTGAAAGAAATGCAAGGATTTTTGAAGAAAAGTGCAAAACTTTAGAGGAAGTGTTTGAACTTACCAAAGTAAAGCTAGTGCACTGGTTGGTGATGTGTGGGGCTTTTCAAGGGGTTTCTATCAATGATCTTCTTAGGGAGTGGCAGGTGATGAGAGTTTCAGCATACTCGACAACAAAGGATGGTAGATTGGTCTAGAGGTGCTCAAACTCAATTTTGACAGTTGGAGCCTTGGAAACCCAGGGCCCTCTGGGGTGGGAGGAGTTGTTAGAGACCATGAGGGCAGTATCATGCTAAGCTTCTTAGGCCCAGTGGGACAGGGAAATACTTCTAGAGTTGAACTTTTGGCCTTGGTTCAGGGCTTGAAGTTGTTGGTTAGTAGGAGTTGAGGAATGTGGAAGTTGAAGGTGACTGTCAAATGGTTATAGGCTGGATGACAAGGCAAGACCAAACTCCTTGGAAGTTCAGACCTTTAGTCAGAATCAAGCTCTAGGTGCTGATTTGAATGCCTCATTCAAATGGGTGCCAAGGAATGCCAATATATTGGCTGATTCTCTTGCTAAGGCTGGGGTTGAGAAAACTTGTTTAGACTGGGGATGCCCAGGACTAGATGCTAATGTGTAAATTGTAATCAGTGCTGTTTTTGCTTTGTTGTATTTATTTTTCTCTGTTAGATGTGGAGGGCCTCTTCGGAGGCCCAGCTTTGTATGCTTTTTTGGCTGTACTTTTCGTGTGCAGCTTGATGTTTAATTTATATTCTCCTTTTGTTGCTTATAAAAAAAAGAAAAGAAAATCCAAAACATGGTTATATAACTAATGTAATTGCTGTTGTTGATAAAAAAACTAATGTATTCTTTTTTCTAACAGCATTTTTAATGCTAAAGTATATTTGTAATTACTTTATTCAATAAAAAAGCTACTTCTCCTGCCTGTACATAACATTTGAGAATTGCTACTTTGTTGCTCCTCCTCTTGCTTTGCAGTACTAAAGAGTATACATGAGACTACCTTCTTCGATTAGTGCCATATATTATTATCATATGAATTCTGTAAGAATGATTGCCATTAAAAAAATACAGATAGTACACAATGATATTGCTGGAGAAGTATCTTAGGAGTGTTGTAATTTCTTTCAAATGTCTATATTATTTGCAAATTCTTTTTTGTTTATTATGAACTTAAAACTTATGACGACATGTTACATCTTTCTTTCTCTTCAACAGGGAAGAGGCCAAAGAAATACGATCTCGATCTTCACAAGGAGGAAAATTACCTGCCTTAGAGGATATTCCTGATCATATAAAAAGGTGAGAATGACATATTTATTGCATCTTTTGTGCTAACCAATCTAAACATCAGTTATAATATGAGCTTAGATGAGCATCATATAATTCTTTGACTGTTGAGTTTCAATAACGCTCAAGGTTAGTAGTTCACAGGTAGCCAGTCTTAATAACCAGAGGGTTGTAGCACAAAAAGTAAACCCATTAACTAGTGATTTATTTGTCACCAAGAAAGATTGTGTAGGAAGCCTTAATCTCATTAACCAGTCATGGATTTGGGGTTTATGGAAGAAGGGAAAGCCTCAGTCAAGGTCCTGCAGTCTAGGGTGAGGATTTGCGTTATCAGTCAGGAAGCCAGAGAGAGCGCAGCGGGCCTTCATAGTTGTCTGATTGGAGAGGTGGCATGAGAAAGTGTCTCTTGTGAAGAAATTCAATGGTGGTTGGATAAAGGTGGGGGAGGTAAGACAAAATTCTAGATCAGATCTTTAGCTGGAGGAAGAGTGCTTCTTGTGCCAGAGCATGAGGTTGAAGCTGTGGTTGTTGGAAAGGTCCCCGTTGTGGTGTAATGTCGGTGTTTGGAGCTGGACCTTTGGACGCCAGGAGTGGAGAGGGTTTGCATTTTTGAGGGGTTTCAAAAATGGAGAGTTCGGTTCTATGGTGTTCCGCTCCATGCCTGGTGTTGGAGCACATTCAGAGAGCTGGGCAATGTCATTTGTGTCTTCGTGGAGGTAGCTCTCGAGAATCTTCAATGGAAAGATTTAGAGGCTGTTCGATTAGTGGTATGGCCTAAAGCTTCCTGTGACCTTCCTAAGACGATGTCGCTAGAGGTCTTAGGGGAGGTGTTTTCAACAAGGGTGGTCGTGGAAGGCCCTGGTTCTTTAGGTGCATGTCAAAATCGTGGTCTAAGGTGGGCGGTGGTGGATGTGGAGGAGAAGGCTTCTGGTAGTTTTGTGGGTCATTCGGTGGCTGAAAGTGTCGGAGGGGTTGGGGGCCAATCTCAAGCTCCATTTGCTTCGTTTAGAAGAGTAAGGGTTAGAATTTTCCCCGGATTTCAGAGATGGAGTGGGGTTCATGGGAGGAGAAAGCGGTCGTTTTGTCAGGGGGAGGCTTTGTTCCCAATGGTGAGATGGAGGTTCGCCTTCCTGAATAGGGGAGAACAGAGGTGGTGGTGTTGGCGGTAATCCCGTTAGCAGAGAAGATGGGCCCTACTGGACTGGAGGAGAGCGTTTTCCCATCCTCTCCTCAATTTCAAATTCATTGCCATCGTTGGGGCCCAAGTCGTCACAGGGTATCTTGATCTGGGTTCTAGGTTTACAGTTAGCCGCATGTGGTGATGGCTCAAATTGGGGATCCAACCTGTTTAAGGTGCATTTGGTTGATGAATTTGGTGGCATTTCACCTGGGCAAGTGGTGGTGCTTGCGACGTCCGCTTGAGAGCATTTAATGGAAGCTACGACCCCAAGGAGGCTCAAGCTTAATGAAAATGTAGTGAGGAACCTGAAGAGACTTATATCAGCTAAACTTGCATGTAAAAAGCAGGGCTAAGAGTTACGTGTAAATGTTCAGGGGAAAAAGCATAATGTTTGTTGGATCTGGTTGGGTGTGTAAGTAGGGACGAATATGAACTGGAGGTAGTGGTGCAGAATTTGGGAGGGGTGGGGTTGCCTCTATTCACAGTGTCTGACATCCCAGAGATGGGGGACAATGTGGGGGCAGACTCAGCTCCATCTACGTTGCATTCAAGGAGTCATGGTGCAGAATTCGGGATGGGTGGAGTTGCCTCTCTTCACAGTGTCCGACACCCCAGAGATGAGGGGCAATGTGGGGGTGGACTCAGCTCCATCTACGTCGCATTCAAGAAGTGGTGGAGAAGATCATGTGGCTGGGGATGTGGAGGCAAGCAGCTCTGGAGATAGAGACAAAAGGAAAGTTGGTAGTGAGTCAGAGAACGGTCGGTTAAGAGGTGATGAGAGGATGGACGTTTGGGTGAAGAAGGTTTCTTTTGTTGCGAAGAAATTAGGTTTATTTTTTCTTGGGAGGGGAAGATTTTGCAGGAGAGACTTTCAAGCAGTTGGAACAGGAGATGGAGGCTGTGAAAACGCAGGGTCAAGTGATGAGGACGAGGAAGAAGGAACTATTTCTTTGGATTAAGCAGATGAAGGGTTTAACTTTGGGGGCATCCCAGTAAATAGGAAGCTGAAAAAGGTGGCAGATTCTGGTAGGGGAGGGAGAGGAAAGTCTTAAGTCTGGCTTGTGAGTCCTTTGCCGTGGGTGAAGAGGGCGTCGGGTATCGTGCTTTTTGCTTTTGCAGTTGTTGGTTGGTTTTTGGTTTTGGGTGCTGGGTTTGAGTTGTATGGTTTCATGTTTAGGTGTTGGTTTAGTTTTGGAAGGGTTGGCTAGTTTGTATTATGTATTTTCTTTTAATTATTTTTTTTTATTATCTTAAAAAAGCCTTAGATTGGAAATCCTATTATGGGCTAATTGCAGCAACATGTTATTTAATATTTTTTCATATTATCACATGAATGATATCATTTATATGGATTATATTGTGCATGGCATTGCTCATTGACCTTTATAAGATTAATGTGGAGTTTCTTCCAAGGGAAGGTGGCCTTGAAATGGATTTTGTGTGCGACTTTATTATAGGAAAATCAGGGAACTAATGCCTCTATGTGAATGGACAAAAGAAGTATGTCTAAGAGTGGGATAATCATTTATGGCATTTGACAGAGAAAGATCACCATTTTGATGATTCTAAACATCCAAGTGATGGCATGCACTTTTCCAGATGCATTCTTCTTATATATGTTCACATATATGCATGCAGCCATGTTAAAAGTCAACTAGGGAAATAATTTAGGAGCTTTTGATACACCTATAAAACAATTATTTCTCTGTTTTCCAGCAACTCAACTACAGACAGGATTTTCCACAAATTACTCACTGCATAAAATATTTGACCTCCTTGGAGAAAAGTTAATGCAATGCAACAAGACAGCATTTTTTTGGTAGTAAAAAGAAAAAAAATGTTAAAGTGAAAAGAGAAAAGAGAAAAAAGAACTGAGTACACAACAAGGTGACAAGATATCTAGCCCCAATAACCTTCCCAGATAGCTTTCCCTTTCCAACTTTCCTCGCTCAATACATACTTCTCCAATTCCTGGATCTTTCCTGGAAATCCCTCTTCTCCAATAACATATAATCCCAACACATGGACTTTAATTTCCGCATTGTCTAGGTCCATACTCCCTTCCGCTTTCCTAACTCATCATTTGATCGGTCTCTATATCCTCATTATCCTCCTTTTCCTCTTTCTCTTCTTCTGGTTCAACCTTAGCTCTCTGACTCTCTTCTATATTTGATATAGTTGTTTTCTTTTTGGATAGCTGAATCAGTTCCTTGTCTTTCCATCTCAATCCCTTTTTCTAGATGATCCACAATGCAACTGATTCTTTGGCTGTTCTTAGTTTTTGTTTTCTCCTTTATTGCCTCCCTTTTGTAGTACCTTTTCTATTTACTACAAGGACAGACTGCAATAAACCCTTCAAGTGGTGAAAAACCTTGTGTAACATGAACCAATTGATCACCATTAAATCCTTCCAGCCTTTTCAAGTTCACTAAAGAAGCATCACTTCTGTTAAATTCTTCAGACGGAATTTTACGTTTTTTTCTTCCTAAATCCTTCCCAAATTTCCTATGAATACTTCAGAAAACTACACATTGTCCGCCTTATCCTAGACATCATCAGTTCATTTTGAATACTTAGACATTTCACTCCCCTCTATTTCCTCATAATGTTCATTCCTCCAATCTTTCCCTGCTAATGATTTCGAATATCTGCCGGATTGCCCCTCAATATTCTTCTGGGAATTGATAGCTTCTGAATCAATCTCCTTCTTTCTCACTCCTTTCACACCCACCATCTTGCCTTCACAATTCTACCATGCAGCTCCCTGGATTCAACTGCATTTCAAACAATGTTGCCCTTAAGGGAACAACTGCATTTCCAACATGTTGCCTTTGTATCCAATGTTTCTACTCCTGTAACAGTCCTAACCTGCGCCTGGTTTTCATTAACAGAAATCTTGTTCAGGATGTCATACCATTCACTACGATCAATCCATCTTCATGAGTGGAACTCATTAATACCCACTCCCATTTTTTAAGACTCCTCTTACCTGCTCCTTTGATCTTCCCTGAAGTAAACTTTTTGAAAGTTACACCCTTCCTCTTTTTTATTGATATTTAGTATATTGTTTTATGTTTTTATGCATTTAAATTAGAGGGTCAAATGGGTGGTTTAGGGTGGGTCAGGGTCAAAGAGGGTTGTGACCCACTCTGACCCTCTAACATGGGTGGCAAATGGGTTAGTGAGTCAATATCGGTGGGTTACACCCTTCCTCTTGGCATCTTTGAATACAAATTCTTCTTGAAAAACTCTTCTAATTGTGAAACTCCACCAAGATGCACAAGTTTCTGTTAATTGCTTTGAGATAGATGATGATAGGTACACAAGTTATCATCCATCGTCACACAACACTGCTCCCCTCTAATGTGTTCCAAATGCCCATCCTTAAAATTCATTGAGTTAAACATACCAAACTCATTTCCTTCTCCCTCACGTGACAATTTAAAATGTCACCTCTTCAGCCCTTCCTCCCACTTAACATTTTGGCACTTTGTGCATTGCTAGAAGTCGAAATACCACTGGTCAACATCTGAGCAAGTGACTAGGCACTTGCCAACTCCCCTGGTTTTCTTGACCCTGAAGAAAACTCCCCTGTTTGGTTATCTTTTCCTTTACCCAAATTTTGTCTTTCCAAATTCATGTAAGTGCAAATCAAATTTGAACTATCCACTTGTTTCCTGCCATGTAGAGTTTCTTGTTCAATCCCTTTGTCTTCCTCTTTGTGAGCATCTTTCAACAAGGTAGCTTCAATGGCCGTGCCAACCACACAGAGAAGCTCATCTGGTCAGCAAGCACTTGTATCTTCCTTGGGACCTTTCTGGTTTTTCTCCACTCAAGCTAATGGCTGCCGAGTGTATTAGGGTGTCAATTGGACCAGATTTGGTCCAATATGAGTCCATTACAAAAGGACCGGGTCCAATCCAATCCAGTGAACACTTTGGACCATTTTGGACTGGTCCAATTCAATGACTGGACTGTCCAATCTATTCAAATTGGTTTTAATTTAGATTTGTACCGATCCAATCCGGTGAACACTTTGGACCATTTTGGACTGGTCCAATTCAATGACTGGACTGTCCAATCTATTCAAAATGGTTTTAATTTAGATTTGTTCCAATTCAACCCCGGTCCATTGACACCTGTATTCTTATCGTCTATCAATGGGCTGGATATTGGTTCAAATGACTCATTCTAAATCCATTACAGATGGACCAGGTCCAGTCAACCCAATAAATAATTTGGACCATTAGTTCTGGACTGGTTCAATACTCCAAAAGACCAATGATACGAACCAATGCACCACAAACTGTCCAATCTATCAATGGACCAGGTCCAGTCCAACCCATTACAGATGGACCAGGTCCAGTCAAATCAATGCACCACAAACTGTTCAATCTATCAATGGACCAGGTCCAGTCCAACCCATTACAGATGGACCAGGTCCAGTCAAACCAATGCACCACAAACTGAAGCAACTGATTTGAGGACTTCTTTCGACAGATGGAACAAAAGACCAATGATACAAACGAGAAGTTCATCCTCTACTTCATATATCTACTCATTTGAAAGTGGACCCCATTTCGACGTCATAAAGTTTCCTTGATCGGAAGGGAATTTTACTGCATTCACTTCTACAACGTCCACCATATCAACCAAAGCCGCTTACTAAAAGGGGTAATTATTATCGCCCCTTGAATCGTCAATCCCTTTATCATCTACTTTCTTCCAGTCCTGTGGTTGCTCAGTAGCTTATGTTGCCAAATTTCTTTCTCAAAACTTGTCACCATTTTAATAGAACCAATTGTTTTCCTTGTCCCTAGCAATTCTTCAGAAGAACCAGCATCTTCTACAGCAGCTTTGTTTGCCACTTTATTGTTTTTCTTCACTTCATCAGAGACGTCACTTTTCTCTTTTCCTTCTTAAAGCTTCAATACCTCATTCAGAACCCCAAGAACCTCCTCCATCCCTCACCTTTTCTACTCTCTGGAATGCATGTTTCCTGGGTTTTTTTTTCATGGCCGAAGAACTCATACAGTATAATGTATCTCCCTTTTTACATTTTCCTTTCTTTCTGCACTATAACTTCTTTTTACTTTTGTCTGCCTCTAACTTGTAAATCTTTGACTGTAAAGCCCCTTCAATGAAAAGGGAAAACCAGTCCATTGCTTCCTTACAGCTTTAGTTAGTCGTATTGGATATATATATATATATATACCATCTAGCAGGTTTCCTATACCAAAATTCACCATGACAAGTGAACATTAACCAGCTAATGTATTTTTTTGATCAGTCCTTAATGAGCTGATGTTGACAGAAATACTTGGCATTCTTTATTAGTAGATTAAATGGCATTAGTATAACAATCTATTGAAAGTAATTTTGACTGAACTAATATATTAGTTGGGGGTAGCAGGTAGCTCTATGGTAGGACCTTACTCTTAACATTCATGATACAAAACATGGCAAGTTATTACGGAGCTAGTATCATATGCTACAATACCCAAGTTTTTCCTTATTATTTTTATTTAAATCTTTTATTGATTTTATTGCCTTGCTTTAAGTGGGAAGTGAGGAGCAGAGGTTCATTGATCTCCCTATAACAGAAGTCTATGGGATGCAGGTAGGTTTTCATTATCAAAAATAAAGTTGATGGTAGATTTGATATAAGGCAAGACTAGTTAAAGGTTTTACACAAACTCACGAAAGTGACTACTAGGAGATGTTTGCACCACTGGTGAAGATAAATCCAATTTGAGCGGTTTCTCCTTATTGCCAACTAATCTTGGTCCCTATATCACATCATTGTAAAGAATAATTTCCTACATAGAGAGCTTAAGGAAAAGTGTACATGACAATGCACTAGGGATCAGGCTATTAGGATAGGAGGGGCAGGTGTGAAAGCTTAAAATATGCTATTTATGGACTCAAATAATCTCCTGGGGCTTAGTTTGAGAAGTTCAGTTTTGCTGTGCAGAATTTGGGTTTTGTAATCAGGCTGATTAAATTGTTGTCAGAAGGATAATAAGTTTGACCACTATACATCATTTACATTGATTATCTAGTGGTTATAGGTGATTGTGCTAAGACATAGAGCAGCTAAAAGGTCTTTTTGGCAAAAGAATTTGAGCTCAAGGACTTGAGTCCCTCAGGCTATATTTGGTTTGAAACAAAAGGTAGGGAAAGGTTGGGAAACCTATACAAACCTTTCCCTTCCTTTGACTTCCTTCTTTTTATTTTATCCAACACAAATATGTACTTGATTTACTACAATGATAATCTTGGATCAAAACCTGCAGATTCTCTAATGTAGCCTATTTTGAAACTGGATGGTTGCTCTGAACCTAATATAGCTGATGCTATTCAGGACTCCTACTTCTGCCGAGTGGAGATTATGTTGGAAATTAAACCATTCATTTCATGACATAATCCCTAAATTCCACCTTGTTTTTGTATTGGTTATTTGTCTAACATATATTTCTCATCAAGGTTATACTTTTTAATATAAAGGGAAAATTCCCAACTATAAAAAATGACCAAATTGCCACTCAAGCCGAGGTTTTTGTTAATATGACAAGTCGTAGTCTTCCATATGCAGGAGAACAGCTGCTGCTTACAAGAGACTTGAGGATAGGAAGAAGAGAGTAAACGATTTGGAGAAACTATACATGGACATGACCTTGCAGAAAGAATTGCAGGTAAAGTTGTCATTTGATTTCTGTTGTCATTTCTAAGAGTTGGGAATCATTAGTTTATATTTTCTAGTTCGTCATATTTTTCAAACAGAAAAAGGGTCGGAAACGCAAACTCCATGATGATGAAATTGTCAATCCAACCTCGAGACCTGTATATAAATGGCGAATGGAAAGGAAACGCTGATGAAGGTATGGCTTGGCAGCAATGCAGTATTTCATTGTATCTGCTAAGACGCTAATTTTTAACTCCTTTTGGTGACCACTGACCACTGCTAGTTCTGAAGTTGTATGAAAAAAATGTTGTTACAGGGGAGTTTGGAGCTGGATGAAATCAAAACCCTGTCTATCCAAGGCCCATGATTTCTCGAGGCTTTATTTCATTTCCCCGGTTTGACCAAACTATGGAGCAGATAGAAAAATGAACTGACAGGATAACTCAGGATCCTCTCTCTCTCTCTTTCTCTCTCTCGTTTTTCTTTTTCTCGGAGCTGTATGAACATGATTGCTTGATGGCAATTGACAACAGTAGCAACAAATATAAATATACATTATTAATTAAAGAGATTGTCGACTTGTATGAACTTGTCCAATAGGGTGCTAATGTTTCCAGCGTTGTCTTCGTCAATTCCTGCTCACGTTCTATTTCAGTGGGCCAAAGTCTCCGGGGGGAGTCGGGACTTCTGTTTTCATGGTCCCCATCTTCCTATTGTTGTGAGACAATTTTTTTTTTTTTTGTTTTGTTTTGTGGATTAGTTTTATTAGCCCATAGATAGATGATATTCAGCAGCCCCTCCACTCTTCTGAGTAGGACCCTCTAAATTTTTGTATATTTTGAATTTTTTTAAATATAAAAAAATCAAATTACGAATTTGATTCTCATTGAAATGTCCATTAGTTATCTCCATTTAATCTTGTAGCAATTCAATCTCTATTTTTTTGTTCTCATGAGATACCACTGAATTATTAATCAGATCAGAAGGAAAAGGAGTGTACATCAAAGATTCAAAGCAGGAGAGTCGAAGTAGGGAGGCTAGCCTTAGCTAACCTTCAAACAAAGAGAAAACATAAACCCCTAGTCAGCTTGGTCCCAATGCAATTGATCCCTTGTTCCAGTCCATTTGGCAGCCTTTTGAACCTATTTCATTGTAGGGATGGAAAATTTGCAAGAATTATTTGATATCTGACTCGTCTCGACTCTGATACCCAATATTTGGTTTCATCTGATCTAGGTACCCGTTCTCCATGTGTGATAAACGTGGGCAGGAGATCCAAGAGATTATGCTTTATTGGTAAAAAAACGTATTTAGTTAGTTTTAAGTGATAAACGAGCAGAAACAAAAACACCTTAGAATCGGCATAATTCACAACCACTCAAACACCCAAAGGATATTTTGAGCAAGATGCCGGTATTTTTTGCAACAACGAGGTGATATTTCCGACATTTCCTCCAGTGAGGAGGTATTGTGGCTCCTACGTGGCCACATAACTCAGTCTTAACTGGAACGACGTCGACACCGTCCGTGCAATTGGAAGACGTGCCATCCAAAAGCAAGACAACACCTCGTTAAAAACAGCCACGGTACCAAATACCTATTAAATGCAGAGGATATAGCAAATCTGACCCAAACCCAACTTACACATATACTCGATCAAACTTATTTTCGCGAGTATTTCAATGTGGCAATGAGAGTTAAGGCTGCAAGGCCCGAACCCAACCTTAACCCAACCAGTAAAGGTTGGATTGGTTTGGGTCAGGTTAAGGTTATGATTGAAATTCATGAATTCGATTTTATTTTGGGTTGGGTTAGAGTTGATTCTTTAGCCAATTCGAATCAATCTGAACTTGACTCTATAGTATATCATATATAAATATATGTTATTTGCAATATATAATATACATTGATTTGTTTAGATTCATGATATTTGTATAACCCCCGCCACATACTATCATGTATTTCTTTTAAGATGATCACTTCACTTAATCCTAATGAGAAAGACTAAAACTTTAATAACATTATTTTGTGCTTTTTGAAAATTTTATTCTTCGTCTCCTTTATGTTGTTTGTCGCCCAAGAAAGATCTATCGTAAGCCATAACTCATAATAAAATATATTTATTTTTAACACTTTTTTTTTTGAATTTTGTATCAAAAGAACAAAAAAGAAAAAAACATCAACAAACAAATAATAATGAAACATAGAATTAATATATGTAGTGAAAGTTAAGATCTAAAATCAAAAAATTTTATGAGGTTTTAAGGGATGGGAGAAGGTTGGGTTGGGCCCAACCCGAAATTGACTTCGGGTTGGGTTAGGGTTGAAGGAATTTAGTTAGGATTAGGGTTAGGGTTAGGATTGGGTTGGTCGAGTTGAAGGTCAAATTGGGTTAAGGTTAAGGTTTAGAACTTAGGATTGGGCTAGGATTGGCCTCAACCTGACCTCACCCAGCCCAATTTGTAGCCCTAATGACAGTAGGTGTAGGTCGGTTCGGCATGGGCCATCTCAACCCAAATCCGACCCAACATCTGGTTAAGGCTGACATGATTGTAACCCGGTAGGACCGGTGTGGGTTTAGAACTTAGCCCGCTTAGCCCGATCCATTGACATCCTTACCCGATCCCATTTAGAGATCGTACGGACATAATCAGCCAAATGAACATAGGAAAGAGGATTGGATGCGAACTCTGGTCCTGGTGTCTTGTCTTGCCTTGTCTTTATTTAATTTGCTACTAATCTCTATTGGTGTCTTGTCTTGTCTTTATTTATGGCAACGGTGAAGCTTCAGTCTATCACGTTTCTCTTTGGCAGATGAACTCGGATCTCTATTGGGTCGTTCGTCGCGGAATACAAATTCCAAATCCAAAAATGCAGGTTCACTTCCACCTCCCATCAAAATGATCAAATTTATATTCATCTCTCTTTTAGCTTTTTATAATCTAACAAATATTTTGAAATTTGAAGGCAAAAAGTATTTCATTGACTAATTCGGTATACGATATATAGTAGGAACTAAAATATCAGTTGCAGAAGACGAAGTATTTGGTCTATCGAGAGAGAGAAACCAAAACTGGTTATCTTGCACACAATGCTTTAAAACTTGGAATTGGAATCATTCTGGCCATTGGTTTTTGGATCGACGATTCAGCTATTCAGTTCAAATGGATGGTCCATTTTGACAAAAAAGTTATAAATAATTAAAATAAAAAATGGTAAAAAACTATTGAACAGATCAATGATTTGACTACCTAGATCAACGGGTTATTAATCAATTTAATGGTTTTTGGTCAGGGACCAGGTTTAGGATAAAATGAAACTGGTTGTCTGGACATTTTCCAGGCTGAACGGTCCGACCATCCAGGTCAACAGTGGTTCAAAAACATTGCTTGTACATACTAGCAGTTCTAGGTATAATCAAGCCATTAGAAGGTGGTTTTCACGAGACTTCTGCAATATCTGTAAACACTACATAATCTCTAGGGTGGATTAAAATCTGCTATCAATAGAAAAAGTTGAACTGTGGAGTGAGTATCACTATTGCTAGAGAATAAATATCCATTCAGAGATCTCATTTAACAGTTTAAACTTTTAGGTTGAACAATTTATTGAGATGCTATCAAACCTTATTTGACAAAGTGGTTTATTGTTCGATCTTCATTCTTTTCTTGAGAACCCTTGACAATGAAATTTGTGATATACAAA
>NW_010729136.1:1094052-1109203 GCF_000365185.1 Nelumbo nucifera | reverse complement strand
TTCGCCACCAGGCAGTTCGCCATCAGGCAGCTCGCCATCAGGCAGTTCGTCACCAGGCAGTTCGCCATCAAGCAACTCCACCAAGCAGTTCGCCACTAGGCAATTCGCCATCAGGCAGTTCGCCACTAGGCAGTTCGCCACCAGGAAGCATCACTAGGCAGTTCTCCCCCGGGAAGTTCGCCACCAAGTAGCTCATCACCAAGGCACGTCACCACCAGGTCAAACACGCGGTACTTAGCCAAAAAATTTTACACATCCCAAAAAATGGTACGTCACCAAAAACGGTTACATCACCTTGTATTAGAAATATCTCCTCATGAAATAAAGCATATAAGTATGGAGATACTCTCGATGCAAGGCTGTAAAGACTATTCGAATGGTAAAAAATTAATAATATTAGGCCAATATTTCACATTCGGGACAATAATGGAAGGGAGGGACCTGTAAATTTTTATTAAAAGGAAACATAGAGAAGGTTTTTATGATTGTCAAAAACCTGAGGGGAAGTTTTTATATTTTATCCTAAGGTGTTGCCTTTTGCTGGATGAATGAATTAAATAATTGAAGTATGATAGTTCACCTAAATTAAATAATGTAGGTTGCATTATATTTAGATAAGCTAATTCAACGATGGAAAGTATGATAATTCAACTAAATTTAATAATGTAGGTTGCATTTAGATAAGCTTTTGGATTTCAAAGCATAAACCCCCAATTTAAATTGGGCTTTGTATTCTGGGGTTTAAAAATATATTGGATTTAGAATATATTGTTATTGAAAGCAATTCCTACCCAATGCTCAAAACATGCTTTTGGCTATCCAAAGTTTAATACAAAAGGCTCGTCCAAATGGAGCATTAGTTGATTAATTCAGTATAAAAATCATTCAATCCAGTCTCTTCAGGTATTATCAAACATCCACGAATGACTGATTACTTCAGCTCTAATGTACAGGGGGAATGAATCCTGAATGTGGATTGATGACAAATCTGTAGGATAGGATTTATAGGGGGAGTTAGGCCTAATAAACTATGGGAGGCTGTAATTCAGAATTCTGCAATGAGCTTTATAGTACTTTTCCCAAATTAAACACTCCTCCCTAAGCTGTAAAGATTTATCATAAAACTGTGGTTAGAGGGAAGGGATGCTAGAAGGACCTAAACTACTCTAGTAGCCCAACCCGAATTTTCACTCTGTTAACACCTTTAATATTTATCATTTTAAAATTCACAAATTTTTTAATTATAAGTTATTTTAATCAAACAGTTTGGCTCGAGTTCAATTAGACTTAGTTTGAGAATGATTGTAATTAAGTTGGAATTTCAAAGTAAGTTTGATTAATTATTTGAATTCGAACCTTATTAACAAAAAAAATTGATTTGAAATTTCGTGAGCCTAACTCGATTAAAACACACACTTATATACATTATATATTATTATAAAATATATTGGTTTTCAAACTTTCGAACCGAATTCAAGCTCATCCAATATTTAATCAAACTGAGCTTAAATCAGAAAATAAAATTTGATTGTAACTGAAACTTGAACTCGAACTTAATAATATTTTAATGGAACCGAGTCAAGGCATAGACAAGTTAAACTCGATTACACCCCTAATTTGTTGTCTACCTATCGGTTCATATTTTAAAGCTAAGAGACATGTTGAAAGATTGAGGGCATGTTTGATAACAACTGAAGTTGGAAAACATGTTGCTTCAGCCAGCTATTCAAAGATGTGGTCTATCCAACCAACTATAACTTCAGCCATCAAGGGGCCCACGAGTGAGTTTAATCAATAATCACTAAGGGCCCATTGACTGAGCCGAGCCGCTCATGGTTTCACCTTCTCTTCTCTTGGCTGGATGCGGTGAAAGATATGGGAATCTCGCTGTCACCAGCTGGGTTGGGGCTTAGGGGATTACTAAAAGAAAGAAAAACAATTAAATTCTTAAAACATAACTCTGATAATATCTCCTTCGAATTAAAACATTTTGAGATGTAGAGCATTTACAAACAAACACATATATAGACGATCACAATGAGTACACCACTTGTATTTTTAGAAACAAGGAAACAGAGAAAGAACGCGAGCTGCTGCGTAGAGTGGGCTGCACGCTTGATTCATTTACTTGTGATCAGCGGAGAACAGCTGGCCGATCTCTCCCTTTATATCACGAAAAATCTGACCCTTCAACCTTCCGTCCCTGCCCTTCACCGCGTTGAGAAAATTAGAATCCTTCGATTTCGCCCAACCCTTGTTGTTCCAGTACTCCGATTCCATCCGGTCTCTCTCTTTGTTGTCGTCGTCTTTCTCGCTCTCTTGATGCCCGGCATCGCTCATCTTCTCTCTCTCTCTCCGTTGAGAGAAAGAAATTCTATGCGAGTCTGAATTCCGTCCCCTTCCCAGGGGTCTGATGAGGGAGGACTGGAGCTTATAATATTAGACAAGAGTGTGGATGCTGACTGTGTTGGTGAGGTGATGGTCGGGCCCCCTGTGATGGAAGCAAGAAGAATTAATGGAGGTGGACTGACGTAATGAATCTAGAACAAGTGAACTACCACTGACTACTGTGCTTTTAACACATGCGCATTCTCTATGTCCAAGTGTGGATAAGAACAAACAGATATGTTTTTTATTTTTTTTTTCTATCTTGCCAAAGGTGGGGCCTTCGTGGTTGTGGGAATATGACTCAAGTGCAAGTGTGACCCCTCCAAGCAAAGTTGGATCAAGAACGAAATCAACGAATGTAAGCTGCATGGCTTGACGTGATGCCCAAGTCTCTCCAACGCTAAATTAAAACTGCACTCCTCACCTTCACTCTCACAACTGAAACTAAACAAATTAATTCTAGGGAAAGAGAGATGGAGAACTGGACCCTTTGTTGGGGAATGAATGAAGGCAGGTGTGAGAAGGCAATACCTGATGGGGTGGAAGACAGGAGGAAGAGTGGGTCTGCATCTGCACTCCCTAGAAGGAGAAGGTCAGTGAAGATGATGATACTTGATTGTCTACTTAAAGCTGTGGCTTCTCTGCTCCGTGCTCCCAGTCATCAATGACGTTGTCTATATTTAATTGATTGGGCTCTTTGTATCTGAGTGAGATTAAGTAATCAATTCAAATATTCATTATTTTTTGTTGCTTTCTACTGATAGAGTTGATGGATCATGCCTTTCATTTCATTTTGTTAGTTTGATTTTGATTATTGGTCCGCATATATATTCCTGTCCTTGTTTTCTTTGTTTATTGGACAAGAGTTTCAAAAGCTCAACTTCTGGTACACCTAATTCAAATGGGTCATAGATAGAGAAGAGAAAAAGAGATCATTGTGTAATTCTGCAATTGTTGTTATTGCACTTTTTTCTTTCAAATTTTCTGTATAATTAAGGGTTGAATTTCATAAATTTCTGTAGTCTGGCTAAGGAACGTACATATAACTGGAGACTTCATGGGCACCTGTTCTGCCTTCAAATTGGGGTTTTCTCTGACCAGCCTATGTTTGACCAATTCGACTGGATGAAATTAATGTTGGGTCGTTTTTCTTGTCTCTCTCCGGTGACTTAATTGCCGCTTCGAGCTCCGACTAACCACCACAACCTGCAAATCGACCTCCGCCTGATATCGTACCGCCTCCCACACGGTTGAATTGGAATCCCATTTTGGTGTTACGATCATTGCAGCCTCGCCGTCGGTCAGGTGGCCTACCACTAACACCGCCGTTGCGTCCTGAGCGATTCCAGGGAAATCCACGCCTTGTATAATCACCATATATACTGCAATTCATCTGGCTCTCTCTCTCTCACATCTCATTTCTATCTTTTTTTTTATTTTTTTAATTTTCTGGCCTCTCTCTCTCTCTCTCCTCTCTCTCTCCTCTCTCTCTCTCTCTCTCATCTCATCTCATCTCCTCTCATCTATCTTTTTTTTTTTATTTATTTTTTAATTTTCTGGCCTGTATCTCTTTCTTAGTTCATCTTCTAGAAGAAAAGCCTGTCTTCCGGCCATTGCAATCGTATTTATTACTTCAAAACAAAGTCTTATCAGCGTTGCATTCGCCGTTGCACGTAAGGGTAGGGTTGCTTTCGCCGATCACGTCTGATTGCAGTCCGGCGAGAAATTGGTAGTTCGACGCGGTCAAAAATCGAAGGCGCCGAATAACAACACAAGTTTCAATGGGGAAACGACAACGTACCCAGAATCATTTTCTGTAACATCAGCGGTTCATTGTCGAGGCTTTAAGGTTGTTTTAACTTTTGAGGACCCAAAAAACCCAGAAAACAAACAACCCTGGCTCCTGGGCCTGGGCCAAACCGAACCCCAGTAGCCCAGCAATCAGCAAGAACCAAAAACATGGGCTCTGTACTGGGCCTTCCTCCTCCTATAAACGCTTGAGAGTCGGATCATATGCGAAGGCCCCAGATCTCATCCCCTCCCACTTATTTCTTCAGTGTTTTCCTACACTTTCCCATATCGATTCAGTTTTATGGAAACCCAGCCCGGCCCATCTTGGAAATTTTTGAGCTTGGGCCTATGTTTCTTGTCCAGACGAATATACTATTACACACTTGTTCGTCATTTTCTTTTACACCTCTCGTAATATTATACTTAAATAATACATTATTATATTTAAAATCATGGGCCCTGCTTGGCCCAGTCCATGATCACTCTGAAGTCTGAATAGTAGTGTGAGAAAAGTATAAAAAAGTGTAGGAGATGCAGAGTTATATGCACAAGTATTTATACATTTTTAATGAAACTTTTGTCATAGGTTGAATGGAAGTATAGTTGCTATCCTCCAAGGTTGTTTATAAATAAACTTTTGTCACAAACAAGTGCAGAGGATCGGATCTTATGAATCAATATTCTAAAACACCGCCCCAAGGTTGTTTATAAATAAATATATAATAAATAATACATAAGCAAAATAAAGGAGTATAGTTGCTATCCTCCAAATTGTGGGTCGGATACTTTGGCTGGATCACATAAATCCGCTTCCTTTTGTTCTCTTTCTTCTTTTTTTTCCTTTCTTAAATCATTGAAGTCCAATTTAATATTCCGGATATGATAGAAAACCTAAACCAAAAAAGTAATCCAAATTAATATTTTGGAATTTGGATCAAAACCCAAAACCCACGGGGGTTTACAATAATTAAGTATTGCTCTAAAATATATATATATGAGATACTAAGGTTGCGTTTGGAAACAATGCAAATGGAGTGTAAACCCCAGTTCAGGGTAAATTTGCACTCTGATTACCTGTGTTTGGCAACATTATATTTATGCATTGACAAATGACAGACCAATGCATATTTACATTGATAATAAGGCTGCGTTTGGAAATGATGCAAATAAATGTGAATGCAAATATGTAGAGTGTAAAACGGTTCATATAAATTGTAAAGTTGGGTTAGTTTTGCACTAACAAATTTACCTTATTACCAAACAGACTTTTAGCTATAATGGATGCAAACATGAATTTCAATAAAGTATATGATTTTTTTTTTTATCAAAAGCCCACTTAAATGCAAATTTACTTCTTTTTTATTGGACTTTTACATCTTATTATCAATGTAAATATGCATTGGCCTGTCATTTGTCAATGCATAAATGTAATGTTTTCAAACACAGGCAAAAGTGAACTAGAGTGTAAATTTACCCTGAACCGGATTCACACTCCCTTTGCATCGTTTCCAAATGCAGCCTAAGATGTAAAAGTACATCAATAAAAACGAAGTAAATTTGCATTGAAGTAGGCTTTTGATAAAAAAAAAAAGTAAGCATATGCTTTATTGGAATTTATGTTTGCATTCATTACAACTAAAAGTCTTTGCAATTTATATAAACTGTTTTACACTCTACATATTTGCATTCACACATATTTGCATCGTTTCCAAATGCAGCCTAAGGTTTTGTTTAATAAAGTTCTGCATTTATGTTTTAAAAATACAAAAGTACGAAGTTTAGAGTATGTTCTAAGCCTTAAAAGTACTTTCACTTTATATTGTTGTGTATATAAATCATATATTTGCCTTTAAATCCAATGGTCATTTATTAAAACACCCCTATAGTTTTACAGATTTTCTTAAACTTACCAAATGGCTTTCATTTTACTAAAATGGTATTTTTGTATTATTTTATTTTGATTCAATTTATTCATTTTATTGAAATGGGCGTTAGGATCAAAACTGTCATTGATATAAGCACATGCCATTGATCAAGGGCACATCCTAGTAAAAAATTACTCTAATGTATCCCTATTTGTAATTATCAAATAAACATTTTTCCACTAATAATTAGGTATTTATCCCCATAATACAGAGTGGGGTGTACCCTTTTTATTTTTACTTTACCCAATTCACCACCTGAATTACAAATTAATAAAACCCAAACAAACAAACAATCCTCCCATTCAACCAGTACTTAGTTAATTTTTTATCAATTTTGAAAGACAAGCTCATGGTGTTAAACAAGATCTATTCATGGTTTGTTGTCGGAGGATAATTGATAATTCAGCTTTGTAACCCCTGGTACTTTAGTATTGATCTAGCCAAACCTCACCAACAATTTGAAGGAAAGGAAGTATCCTCCTTTATCCTTGCTTGTGTATTAATTACTATCTATTTATTTACAAAAAAAAAAAGAAAAAATGTACTAAAAAGCCAAACCAATAAATAAACAACCATGTATATATCGGTCAGTTCAATTAATCACATTTTTCGTTTTGATTTTTTCAGTTTTTCGATTTTTTATAAGCACCCCTAGTGCCAAGACCTTCATTCTTACCAAATGATATTCCTAATTTGATTAATTACTACAAAAAAAAACAGAAACTTGAATGAAGTAATAGGTTTTTCTAAATAGATAATCTTAACACACTAACTAAGCAACATGAATATAATAGAACACAAAGGAGGTCATAACTCTAATGAACAAACCCACCCACCCAGCCACATGGACTACCTGCTAATAACCAGTTAGTAAAGAGATGAAATATATTCTACTATTGTCCGAAACAAGAAGAATGTAATCAAGAAGCTTTAATTCTCATTTATTATGATTCAATCAAATATTTAATTAGTCATCCTTATCCGCTTTCATCTTCCAGCCGCGACCCACAGAGAACGTTGACATGACCAATTCAGATACCATCTATGGACTAGAGATGAAGCCTGGTCAATGGCCAATGAATGGTCATGCATTTGTTACAGTGTACGTGGACAATTACTATTGGTTTGCTGAAACTTGTAAGGATGACATTTATGGGCCCATCCGTTCAGTTATGGAAATTAATGCTGGGTTTTAGTTTATGGGACCTTTGCTTTCAAGGCCTTGGATCTTTCTCTCCCTCTCTCACCATCTTAAATCAAACCTCAGCAAAAGTATTCCGAAATCAAAGACTTGACTATTCCTAATTAATTAGAGAGCTATCCATATCACCATACTAGATGACTAGCGCCCTAGATCTCTCTCAAAGTATTCCAAAATCAAAGACTCTGACTCTTCTTAATTATTTAGTGAGCTTTCCATATCACCTCACTAGATTTACTAGAATCCGCAGCAGATCTCAATTGAACTATATTTACTCAATGTTAATTAGCTAAAGTAATAAATGGAGTGATGTTCTACCTCACCAGCCAAATAGCTTTATGTTCTAGCTAACTTTATATCTAGAAAGTCCGACTGATATAGCTTTTTCTATTTGTTCTATAAGTCTAACTTTGTATCGTAAGAGTTTTTCAAACACACGTCACGGTTTTGGGCCATAGAAAGGCTAGTTCCCCTGTTGAAGTCTCCAAAAGAGTTTTGGATAGAAGGGCCAGTTTAAGGGGAATAATTAATTTTTTAACTCCAGACTTTAAAGAGAGTGCAGCCATCTTAAAATTTTAGTAACCACTATCAAAAGGGAGATCAAAAGAAATATTGAAATAGGGAAGTACATAACCCGCTTTGAGAGAAGCAAAACCCATTACAGAAGACTCTTCAAAGCTGCTTCATTGAATGAGGCGTGTCATACTCTCACTCTTTCATAAAAGCAAATCAAGATATAGAATGGATGGCCAATCAAAACCCTTTTTCCCTTAAAGCTCCCTCTTTTTGGAATCCCATTATTGGTATGGTGCGATGTGCCTATGAGGTCGGTGTGAGACGCCGAGCAGATCCGTTCTTTTTATGAAGTAAACCTTGAGTACGTCATATTTGCACCAAAAATTTACGTCACATGATTCCAGAAGCCCTTTCCTCTGACGGGGGAGATCTAATCCATTGCCCATTGGATTACTTATCACCTGGGTTGTGAACCGTTGGATTAGAACCTAATAGTTTGATTAGCTCTACAACCTGGGGATCAATCACTGAAACTTGATGCCCAAGCCAGACTTCCTATTTGGCTGTCCTCGAAATCAGCCTCACTTTATTAGCTGACACTGAAACTATTATTGCAGTAAGACTGTAAGAGAGAAAGAGAGAGAGAGAGAGAGAGAGAGAGAAATGGGGTGGAGGCCTAGTGAGGAAGCGCTTCAACAGAATCATGGGGTTTCTAGGCGAAAGGAGGAGCAGGCCCAGAGAGTGAAGGCAGGGGGTTTGCTTCCAAGAAAGAGAAGGTTGGTGAAGAGGATGATGTTTGATTACATAGCTAAAAAAATGGCTTCTCTGCTCTGTTCTTCATCCTGTTATCATTGTCGAAGTACCCGAGTTTTTAATTGTACTGATGACTGATGAGCTAGCTGATCGGATGAATTCTCGAATCTCGAATAAAGCTGGTTTCATCCTTTTTTTTTCCTTTTAATTTTTTTTTTCTTTCGATTTTCTCTTTTACAGAAAATAGATAATTGAATGAAATGGGTGTCTGAAGATTTTACGACCTTTCCCTTTGTCCAGCATATTCTCATCCCCTGCTTTTTATTTGCTCCTTCAAATCTAACGCATCTCATGAATAATATCTGAACCCGGTAGAGGCCCCGCCGATTACCGGAAGTTGAGGAAAATCAGAAGCAACAGTGGTTCAGGCGGCAAATTAACATGAAGATTTGACTGTGATTTCTGGGCAGTCAAACCAAACCAGCATCTCTCCCCTCTTGATTACCCTAAACTCAAATGCAGCGGCCTTCTGGCGATATGACCGTATGAGCTTCCCTCCTTACCGATTTCAATTCCCCAACAACCCGGCCATGACTAAGTTCCATTTTTGTTCCTTCTTGATTCCCTTCCCCGAGCCACGGTCACCTGATTGTTTCTATTTCTGCAAACCCAGCAACCCGCCTTCAGTGAATCAAACTCTCTCTAACTAGTGTTTTTTCCTGTTTCGCCCAATCACTGTTACTTCTAATGTTAAATTCAGATTACTTTCCCCATTCCACAGTCCCTACCCTCCACCCTCGGCCGGCCGGCCCCCACCGAAGAAGTAAAGGGTTGTCTTAGTAGAAAGCCTGCCGGCCTCCTCGACACCATTTTGATTTTTGGTGCATGTGAATTGTGATACGGCTTTGGCCCCCACTAGGCCTCCTCGAAGGAAGAATGTTGATGGTTGAGTGACCAACTGAACTCTCCACAATGACAAAACGGCACATGCTGTTCAAATCCGAAAAGCATCTACATGTAATTGGGATTAATTTCAGATAAGACATCGTTGGCTGTAATTTTAACTAACATTTATCCTTCTGTGTTTGTTATTTTTTATTAAAAGAACCCACTTTTGCTGCAGAGGGAATGATCCTCACTCATAAGATTCTCTCAGACATGCATAGACGACGTGGTCTTTTATTCACCGTCAAAGCAACAAAAGTTCTCTTTTCCTTTTTTTTTTTTTTCTAATAAGGCTGTCTACAGACTACAGTCAATAAGCCGGTGATGTTTTTAACCTGTTGTCATAGGGCTGAGTCGAAAAATAAGAACATTACTCCATCAGTTCTAGATAGGGCTGCAACTTGGGTCACCCGGAATTGAGGGTTGAGAGTTAGCTAAAGTTGGGTATCCGATTTCTAGGTAAGGTTATTAATTGACTTATTTTAGTTTTAAATCAAAATCAATTTAGACGAATTCGGCCAATTTAATGGTCAAAAGCATTATTGGATTGGATTGAACTAAGTCTATCAGTAATGGATTTATATTGAATTTGGTTGGATTTAACAAATACTCATAAGAATATAGGTGTCAATGGATTAGACTAAATTGGATTGGATCAAATCTGATCAAATTGGCACCTCTATTTATGCCCCTAGTCTCTAAGACGAGGGATTGGGACATAATTAAAAGGAGTGCAACTAGGCAGACTATGAGGTCCGGGCCACTTTTGAAGTTTAACAAATATTCAACCCAAGCCACCCGAATTGTACCCTTAATGGCTGGCCTGCACAAAGTAAATAATCCTTGATCCATACTCTAACCAATTAAGAAATAGGGGCAATTCAAACTTATTATTAAAGTGTTTGAATCTTCCTCTCAAAAGGTAAGAAAAGACGGAAGTCTAAGTTTTCAAGTAAACCTCTAAAATCTTGACTTGACCATAGAAGGAAGAAAGATAATGAAAATCCTTAAATATTTTACCAAAAAAAAAGCCAAAAGAACCAAAATCAACGGTTACAGATATAGAGGAACCAAGTCAAAGTCCTCCCCAATCACTGAATTTTTATGGACACTCCCTTTTGAGTTTGGAGCCATATGACCAAAATCAACGGTTAGTCGGTTACAGTTACAGTTACAGTTACATGGATATATGACTCCAAAGGGAATGTCTAACTAGGCTGCCCCTTTCAGTGTGAGGACCATAAATACCAAAAAAAAAAAAAAAAAAAGAATGTCTAACTAGGCTGCCCCTTTCAGTGTGAGGACCATAAATACCAAAAAAAAAAAAAAAAAACAGGGTCCCTTCAATATTCATTGAAGGCTAAAACTAAATGAAAAAGTACAGGTAGATACATTGTAGATTTTTTACTTATAAATATTCAAAATGTCAAAAACCCCTATTTTATACATCAATGTCTGTGAATGATACCGAGTTGGTACTGACCCCAATTATATTTTGGGTCTAATAATTCTGACACTAGGCTGAACCATGATTCTCTCAAAATTAAAAGGGGTAAAATACAAAAACCTCTCCTGAAGTTTTTGACAATCATAAAAACCTTCTCTTTAGTTTCATTTTAACAAATACGTCTCCTAAACTTTTGAGAAACTCAACAAAAACCTCCTTTCCAATACCTTCCCAAATGGAAAATGTTAGACTGGTGCACCACTTTTTCCAAATATCTATTCTACCCATTTATAAATTATTTTACATCCAAAATTATTAAAATAACCCTGTTTTAATTCGACAAAAATGTTAGAAGATGATCATTAAATGAGGTTTTTGTCAAATTAAAATAGGGTTATTTCAAAATTTTGTATATAAAATGATAGAGTGGGTATTTAAAAAAAACATGCATAAATCTAAAATTTTCAGTATGGAAAGGTGAAGAAGGGAAGTTTTTGTTGAATTTCTTAAAAATTAAAGAGAGATATTTATTAAAATAAAACTGAAGGTTTTTATGATTGTCAGAAAATTTAAGGGGAGGTTTTGTATTTCGTCCTCGGGATATGTAGTTCAGTGGCAATATGCTTAGAACTACCTTTTCCCTTTTTCTGTTTGTGGGAGAATGTTTTCTTCGTCAATTACCATGATGAAATCAGGAAGGAATACGCAGTAATGGGTCATGAATTCATGATGGTGATATGATGATGATGACGATGACGATATCATACGGTGAGAGCATGGTGATGACGATCTCATATGATGATTACCTTGATGATGCGAAGAGGACGACGCTAATGCTGACGCAGGTCTGCTTTACATAATGCACCTGTACCTGTGCGTATATACGCTAAAGAGGCAGAAGATATTTCCGTAACCACAGTCTACAGAAACCTCTAGAAGAGTGTTTGGAATGGATAAGATCGATTGCAATAAAAAAGAAAAATAGAAATAATTAAAAACTAAAGAATATAGATCCATACTAATATTAAAGATAGATTTTCCTGTAGTTTTTTTTTTTTTGCTCGGCACCCTGGTGTGGGTGGCATGCGTAGCACAAACAACTTTTTGCTACAAACGTATCCCAATTAACAGATTCTCATCATGCCTGAGATGTGCAGACAAACATCGCATTGGAAGTAGCACAGTTCTCTATCAAGCCTTTGATGTATTGCTCCAAACATCCCATCATACACGCCAATGCAGCTGCAATGGCAGGTTGCTGGGAATATGTGTCGTTACTTGTCTTGTTGATCCGAATTTGCCTAAAATAACCAACGAATTCGGATCTCCTGTGCTAATGGGTCCCTTGTAAGAGTCCGGATCACTTATCAACAAAATACATTTCAATATTTTAGTACTTTACCAATATCATCCACACCGCACATCTTACTTATAATGGATGGGACCGACCCAGTTTTATAATGAAATGTATGGTGTCAGATAGAGTTGGTAAAATGTTAGAACGTGTTTTATTGGCAGGAGATCCAACTCCTTTGTAATGTATTTGGAGAGGATTTTTGGTAGCAGGAGATCTCGTCCCAAAACCAATAGTAAAATATAAAGACGTAAGAATTGTAATCCTTGGTTTACAACCATTGGATTAGAATGTTGGAAATTTTTGCACTTTGCTCTACAACCAGCGTGACAATCCTCTCCATTTCCAACATCAAGGATTCCGATCCAACTGTTTCAATGCAAGAAGGAAATTAAACTCGCGTTGCTAGTGGACCCCGCAATATTCAGTCGCATCAAGGAGATCCCGCCACGGATGGTCAAAGGTTTCGTGCTTTCTCTATGTCAATGATATCTTCGTGGCTAAGCTTTCTAATTTCTTTGCTCATTGTGAGAGTATAAAGTAATTATCAAAACCAACTCTTCTAGTATTACTACTCATCACTCTCCAACTCTTCTTCTTGTTACAGACTTACAGTAAACATAATCCACATTAATTTTGATCAAAGAGAGAGTGAGAGATGGAGATGAACGCTGGTGTGGCATGGGTTCGAGACGAGGCCGAGGTCACCGAGCAGCCAGAGATAGTGGAGGTGGAAACCAGGAAAACTGGGTCGGTCCTGCCAAGAAAGAGGAGGTCCGTGAAGAAGATGATGCTTGAATACATGGTTGAAGTCATGGCTTCTCTGGTCAATCAACCCACTCCCAGTCGTCAATGATCGATCTCTGAAATGATATGGTACTGAAACAATTGATCCTCTTCTCTTCTCCATATAATTAGAGAGCCCCAGTTAGATTGGAATGAGCCAGAGGTTGTTTATAGATGTTGCTGTTGTTGAGACAAATATGAGAAATAAACGTCACTTGTAAACGCCTTTCTTGGTCTTTTTTCCCCTTTTGAATCTTTATTGTGTTAAGAGTTATGACATCGGAATTCAGTGACTCACCCGTCGGTAACCGGCCGGAGGCCGATGAAAAGAAACATCAGAGGTTAGCAAATTATCTGTCTGCCGGTGATAGACAGACGAGCGACTGACATCACAGTTTGAAGATCCGGCACGGCCCATCCCAGGAAAGCCAAGACTTTTGTCTTTCTTTTTTTCTGGGTTTCCGTTTTCCTTCTTTATCCTCACCTGGGGAGACTCCATCCTACAGGTTTTTTCTTTTTATTTGTTTCTAATTTCTTGGGTTTTCCTGGTTTCCTCTGCCCGAAGCCACATTCACCGGTCGAATTTTAATTTGGCCTAGCACGGCAGACCGATCTGATTTATGAACGACAATCTTCCGGTGTTTCCCATAATCCATGCTGACTCGGCCATTTTTCCGGTAGCTCACCTGGAATTGGAAAGGAGGGAGAATCAGAACATGTTGTAAACTTCCCAGTGAAATAAGCTTCAATTCAAAGGAGTGTTTGGCATATTTGGGGGTAGGTCGTGGCAATGTGGCATCAATATCTACCTACCCCGGTAATGGTCTGGGCTGCCTAAGGTTACACCTACACTTGGTCCAATTAAGGAGGTCAAGTCAAATTGTAGGACCTAAGTCCCAAGTTCCAAGTCAGGTGTTCGAAAGAACCTTTAGGACCTTTAGGACCTTTAGGACCCAAGTCCCAAGTCCCAAGTCCCAAGTTCCAAGTCAGGTGTTCAAAAGTCCCAAGTTCCAACCCACACTAGAGTTCAAAGAACCTTTAGGACAATTGGGTCCAACCCGTGCGAAAACCTTGGATTGGGCGGGTCCAAATTGTGTCCATACGGGTCTTCAACCTCTGTGTAATGGCATCGATGCTGCATATACAGCACCATGATGTGTGGGTTGGAAGCACTTTTTTTTTCTGTTTGAAAATATTGCCGTCAGATGGAACATTTTTTGGAGCAATAGCAACATGTCTGTATGAGCAGAATAAGGCATCAAAAACAGCGATTGATGCTTAACACCAGCAATTGACATTACTCATACTAGGTTGGGTTAGGGTTACATATTGCAAGGTCGGGTTGAGCTCAGATTGGGCTCAGCAAGCTGACAATTGGGTTGGGTCATGTCAGAGTTTAACTGGTGTTGGGCTTTCATTCACCGCAACCCAACTTGGCCCAAGTTGCACCCCACCACTGATGGTGGTTTAATTGATAGGTCTCTGATTCATCGGAATAGAGACCTGCAATCAAATGATTCAAATCCCAGTCACCAGGGTTGGGGTGTTAAGGGAGGGGAATGGGCAACCCCCTCCTCCCGTTGTGTAGCCCCACGAAGAAAAAAAATTCATGATCATAGTAATTGAAAATGGGTTGAGTTTATGCTGTAGGAACTCCATCCACCCTAAAATCAAACTACTTGCCCCGATGTAGGGGTGTCAAATGGACCGCCTTCGGGTTGGATTCAAATCAAAATCAATTTGGACAGATTTGACAGACTAATAAGACGTATTGAATTGGACCAGTCCAATCCAAAGTATTTATTGGATTGGATTGGACCTGACCCATCCGTAATGGATTCTTATTGGATTGGGTTGGATTGAACTAATATATGGTCCATTGGTAGAGGATAAGAACATGTGTCAATGGACCAAGTTTGGGTTGAAACCAATTTGAGAGACCAAATCAGCCCCCCACAACATCCCACAGCACATTCCCGCCATGTATTAGGAATATCTCCCGATGATAATCTCAGAAATGGTGATATCATCATTGGGAGATGTTC
>NW_010729136.1:1083470-1093979 GCF_000365185.1 Nelumbo nucifera | reverse complement strand
GGGCAGTCTTGTGGGGGGTTGATTTGAACTCCCAATTTGAATAGATTAAACGGTCTAGACATTGAATTAGACTGGTCAAAAAGAGATTGGATTGAACCTGGACCATCTGTAATGGACTCATAACCGGATCAAATTGGACCAAGCCCAGTCTAATTGACACCCCTAGGCCCAAATGAGGAGGAAGAGAAAGAACAAAGAGGAGAGAAGAAAAAAAGGAAAGCAAAAAGATGGACGAAGAAGAGAGGCAACAAAAGCTTTCTATCCGTCATAACTCCTATCCAGTCTTCCCTTTCCAACAAAATGAAAATGACATGAACATAGGTTTCAAAGCCCATCTAACACAACAGAATAATCAGATTCAGAACGATCAAGAAACACCAGACTCACAGCCTCTCAACCCAAACCCAGATGTAAAGCTGCCTGGGTCCTTCCAATCCGAAGGAAATAAACTTGCTGAGCTTTTGGGTCTCTCTGTTCTACTTCTACTCTTGCTTTAAGATTCTTTTTTCTCAGGAGTTCCTTTCTTTTTTCCCCTTTGTTTACTTATGTTAGAATTTCTAGTAACATAAAAAGGACAGAGTTGGACATTTGTTGAATTGGGTACACGTTACTTTCTCACAACTCCATGACTGTAGCATGGAATTTCCGAATTGCATTATACAGAATCTCAGTTACTCCGGCTTGGAAAGATCATCTATCTAACATTCATTATCTGTCTATGGCCAACTATAAAAATCTAATATATAATGTTCATGATTTGGCCAACGGTGATTATTTCATGAATGAGATGGGGCAAGAAGCAAGCATGCTCATAATCATCTGCTATTTTGTTTTCTGCAATCAAGTTCCTGAGCTTTCACTTTAACCACCTCTTATGGCATTTCTTACTTGCATTTGATTTGACAGGAAAAATAACGGATTTTAAGTTACTAACTCATTAAAAAAAATCTGAATTCAAAAGAAGTGAAAAGATGCATTTTTTATCTCTGATTATTTTATTTCCCTGTCCATGTCTATCCAAGAATACTGCATCAATTGTAAAGCGTCTTAAAACTGAAGTACCTGTAAAAGCCCTGCTATATAATATAACCAACCAATGATCTGATCCTGTGGAAATCCTGCTTTAATTTACAGGCTAGTGATACTGGAAAATGGAAAGACAATCATTTCATGCAACAACCCATACTTGAAGACTGGAGGTATATCCTGCTGAAAAAAGAGAAAAAAGGATTCATGAAAGTATCATACTCAACAAAATGTCATCTGAACTTTTTTTTTCTTTTGGTAGGAAGGGAGAAATTACAAGCCCCAAGGGGTACAACGACCCCAAGCGTCACAAAAAACAAATATAAACAAGACTATTACATCTAAACACAGAAGAAAAAACATGATTAGCATGCCCAAAATTTGCTAGCCAACCTGCTCTTAACATGTGATTGTTAGTCCAGAAAAAGCGGAAAACTTTATAGCGATCATCTCGGAGAATTTTGATATTCCAAGGAGGATCTCTTCTTCCCTTTAGCCCATTGGTAACTAAGCTTGAATCACCTTCAATGATGATCTTTTTGGTCTGAGACTTTGCTGCTATACTATGCGCTTCCAGAGCAGCCCAAACCATTACCTCTCCTCAACACGTCGAAGTATATTTTGAGTTCTCCACAGTCTGGCAGCTTCCAAATTACTAGTTCTTGCGTGCTTGATGGATTGACAATGACAAGATCTCCAACCTGCAGTTTTCCTGAACAAATTCATTTGTGAGGGCTTTGCATGGCTCTATCAATGAGTAAATTTGGAGCGAAGTTCTTGTTTTCAAAAATTTTACTGTTTCTATTTTTCCATAAACACTACAAAGTCATTCTAAGGGTCTCTAACGAGAATCTTCCCTTGTTAGTCTTACTCTTGCTATGCCATCTGAACTCTAACAACACTGTGAAATGCCCTCCTGAGTAACAAGCTTCTCCTATTACTTTCTGAGGGTTGTTAAAGGTTTCTTTGTGTTGGTTCCCATGTAAACCACAGCCATACTTGGGTGACATTTTGTGATTCAATGCTAACTGTGTTCATGAAATTCAGAGGAATTTGTTCATGAATATCTAAGTGTGGCAAGCATGTTTAATTACCAGTGTGTTAGCTCTATTTATTGTTTTTCTTTCATATTTGCTGACTATCAACCTCTCATCCTCATGTTACCATCATTTTGGAAGGATGGGAAATACCAAGAAGAATTTGGGAAGTGGAAAATTGCCCTTTTATTGATGCCTGAAAGAGCAGTTTTACAGGAACAAAAGGCACAAACTTGAAATTGAAGATGCTTAGGCACCTACAAGAATCTTGCAATTTAAAAAAAAATGCCAAATGTTTGAAACATTGAATATTGCTATACTGCTCATTTCAGTTCATTCTTTAAATAGTATATAAATCGGTGCTACATTTCAAGGGCTACTGAATTGGAAATCTAATGGGCTGAGATTTATTAATTTTGTTGCTCTTCTAATGCATTTGCAGCTCTGAAACTCAATTCATTTTTAACTAATGCAATGTTTTGTTTTATGTTTTTCTAATATTTAGAACACTTTTGCTTGAAATTAGTTGATACATATCAATCGATATCTGCTGCACATATCCTCCACTTCCATTCAGTCTGTGAAAGGTGTCCCATTACACATGTAATGAGATACCTATCATAGACAGCATTGTATCTTGTAAATAATCATACATAGTATCCATGCTATCGACCTTTCTGTGAAGCCTGATTCTGAGGACACACAAGGTGACAAACTAATTCCATTGCATCTTAAAGAAGGAGAAATTAAGCAACTTCATATGGCCTGTGTACAACTGAAAATCGTTACCTGATCAGAGACAAGGTCAAGGAGTCATGGAAATATGGATAAATTTCAAAATATTCATGACGGGAAAATGTCTGGGCCTCTCTATGTATTAAGTTCAATTGTTGTCTGTGGAAATTGCAGCACCCATAAAGGTGTCAACCACACAAGGATAACAATAGTATAAACTATAAAGGCTAGAGTAGAGAGAACCTATAATTCAAAGTATGGATATGTATATAATAGACAGATATACTTGGATCTCTGTGTTAGACACAGGCCATAGCTTGGCATGAAGGTAAAATATCATACTCACAATACATGAGAACACAGGTTTGAGTCTGAGAGTGGCCACTTCATGCCCAAAAAGCCAGAGATTAGGCCCATATCCAGTTCACCCATCTCAAGATATCCTTGAGTAGCATTAGGTTATGAACTTTAGATGTATTTGGATCTTGACAACAAGTGTTATTAGTACAGAAGCTTATGAGAAGCTGGTACAGTCTTAATGCCATCACCAATTCACCGTGACATAATTCCAATTAATAAGTGAGGTTTGTAGAGCTCTGCTGTGAGACTGAGATGGAGACATATAATGTAGGGCTTTACCATATGGTTGAAAAGTTATGTAACTAGTATCATCAGGTATTTGTTGATTACTTAATAGTACATATCAACTGATTACATTATATATATATATATATATCAGCTATTGTTTCTTGATCAATGTAGCTTGTAATACAAAATCTCCATAAACTTGATGTCTGAAATGTTATTTGCTGACTCAGATTTGATCAACTTAACCCTTCAACCTAAAAGCTTAAGCTATGAGGTGAGATCTCACAATAGGTTTTTATTTTTTAACACGCCCTTTCACATGATAGCCCATTGGGCTTGAAGTGTTGGACTATCACATGCCCACCTACACCTTGTGATGAAATTTAATTAATTATAATGGAGAAAATAAGAATCGAACACTAGAACACTTGGTTAAACAAAGGATCTATCCACATATTTCTCAACTCAAGAAATCCATGGAGTAGTTTATAAAATTAAATTAAACAAGGTCATATTTAGAATTTATTGAATCATTTGTCCAGCTCAAGATGCTGATATTCAGAACTGGGTTGTAGTGGTAAAAATCAATTGCAGGACTTGCCATTTAACGTAAAACTTGTTTGATGGTAGAGCACAATGGCGGGGCAGAATTCATGCAGCTTAAGTCCGAGTTGACCACTTGAGTTGTATTCCACCAACCAACTCATGAATTCATGGAGCAAGGCTTAGCTGAACGCTTTGGCAGTTTAGCGGCTGTGGAACCAATGATAAGGTTCTACCCTAGTATATGGGGTCCGCACACTCGCAGTGGGCCCATGAATTTGTTATTGGCATAGAACCTAATCATTGGTTTCACAGCCTGCTGAATTCTAATTCATGACATTGATTCATCTATTTATAATAGGTTCCACAGCCCGCTGAACAGCTAAAGCATTCAATTAATCCAAATTTGAATTCATATCATGATTCGTCTATTTATAATAGGATTGGTTGCACCTAACAAAGTTTAGAAGATCTAGTTATTATATATTTTGAACCTTTTTCTTTTCTTCTTTTTGACGCCCAAAGGCCAACATTTCATCAACTGCTCAAATCACAATCAGAAGAGCAATGCTTGGCAATTAGGTGTGCAACAGTATTACATGGTCCCTTATAACAGCATGTGGTTACTCAATGCTCCATCAAAAGCTGTATATAAGTTCAAGTTTGCTCTTTAAATGAGCATAAAAGTGATGAACGCATAACCAAGTTGAATGTCAGCCTGAATGGAAAGGATTCTTGCGTCCTTCATTAGAAGAGGGAATTTTTCTTTTATATATTTTCAGGGTTATTTGTCCTATTCTTCCCCTTAGTATATTTTATAACGAAAATGCACCAATTGTAGGTATGCTCCATTAAATCAAATTATATAGCATAAATAAATCCATTGCAGTGTAAATTAGTGTTGTAAAAAGCAATTTGCAGTTTCTAGAGCTATAAAATGGATTTGACATTTGTAGTCCAGGCCCAGCTATTTTTTATTTTACATTATTATTTATATATAAATATTATAATATAGCAAAGCTAATAGATATTATATATATAAAGAGAGAGAGAGATGACATTTCCAATTCAAGCATTTTTTTGGTACTGTCTAATTTATTCAATTACAATTCAACTCGTACTTTAGTGAGAGTGGCTAAATTTCTATGCTCTAGATAAATCTGTATTGTTTTTTGTATCTTAATACTAATTTTTTATTAAATTTTAAGACTTTATAGTTTGTAATTCTTTTTAGATAAAAATATTAAAGTATTTTTTAGTCTGTAATTATTTCTGAATAAAGTTGGTTAAGGGTTAATTTGGTATTTAAAGAAAATTAGTGGATTACATCAACATTTTCTATTTCGAATGAACAGAAGGAAAGTATTTACACCTTTTTTCAAAACAATACTGGAGGTTTTTGTTAAGGTCAAAACATATATACTTATAGGGGAGGTTCATAAGATTGTTAGAAAACCCAATGAGATTTTTATAATTTTTCCTATTTTTAAATAGAATTTAAGTTGAATTTAAATTAATTAAACTATATTTAAGGTTAATAAACTATATTAAACTATATTTTAATTTTTAGTGGAATTTAAGTTCGTTGGTAAAAATTAATTATAAAATTAATAATTGTTAAATAATTTTGTATTAGTTTTATATTAATTTTAAATGGATATTAGTTTTTAATCTATCTTATTACTTTAGATTTATTTATTTATTATATTGATATAAATATATTTGTTAATAATAATAATTAATAATTATTTTATCCTATTAATTAATTCAATAAATTATTTTACTATAGTTAATTAATTTTTATTATTTCAAATGGAATATAAATGGATTATAATTTTTATGATGTTGTATTCAATGTTTTCAACTTGTCATTGACTCAAAAGGTTAAACCATTCGAACCATCTTCAGGCCCTATTTCTAATTTTGGGTTTCCTAAAACCTACTATTTTGGGTTGAACTATTTACCCTTTTGATTTAGTCATTGGACCATAGGTTATGATGTAGTGCAATCTAGTGCTCCCTGAGTTGGTTTAGAGAGTAGAGGCAAGGCCTTTATATAGATGAGTTATCATGGGCCTCACAATGTTTGTCCGAGATCCAACACCCGTCTGACCCGGAGTTGGTTTCTCACCCACAGATGGACTCCACATAACCCAATAAGGCTTATCTAGCTCCATCTGATTCGGGCGGGGAGAAGATAACTCCATTGACGTGGTGTCATGATCCCAAGGAGATCGAAGATAGGTGTACAATTTTAAAACGAGAAAATTAAAAAAAGAACTATATATATATATATCTGTGTGTGTGCAATTTTTTATAGAAAAAATTACAAATTTTGTATTTTATATATTTCATTGTTTTATTATTTAATTAAAACATTATGGATTGGACCATTTCGCTTGGATGTAAACTAGTTATCGACCTGACCCGCAGCATTTCAATTGTATTTATAACATGTTTTGAATACCTAAAATCCATTATTTGACCCGACTCAAGTCAAATAATCAAAACACTAACCTGACCCTATAGGGTCAAGTTAAGACAGGTTTACCGTTTAACTCGACCCATTGACACCCCTACCACCAGGTGGTAATAGGGATGGCAAATGGGTGGGTAGGATAAAGGTTGAATACCAATTCACCCATATTGACCCACCAACCCTCCATGACCCATCATCAATCCTTGTTGAAGGGACATAACCCACCCTGACCCACCCACAGTGACCCTTAACCACCCTCACCCATACTAACCCACCTACCCTCACCTATAAATACAAAAATGGGTCGGGATGGCCCGTATACCCAAAATAATAACTTTTGAAAGAATAATCTCTCTCAAAACTACCATGTGACAAAAATGAGTCAGGTCAGCCCGTATACCCAAAAATGCATAAAATAGTAGAAAAATTCATAAAAATACCAAAAAATTATGAAAAATGCAAAAAAAAAAACTAAAACATTGTAGAAAATCTAGAACTCTTGTAGAAAAAATCAGAAAATATGCAAAATATACCAGACAATTGCAGAAAATGCATGAAAAGCACCATAAAATGCAAAATTTATGTAGAAAAGCACTAAAAAATTATAGAAAATGGAGAAAAATACCAGAAATTTTCAAAATTTGTAGAAAAATACCAGAAATTTGCAAAATATGCAAAACAAAATACAAAAAATTATATAAAATAGTAGAAAATGCAAAAAATGCATAACTTTTATAAAAGTGCTTTCGTAAAAGTACTTTTATAAAAGTACTATAAAAGTACTTCCATAAAAGTTCTTTCATAAAGTACTTATATAAAAGTGTTTTTCTGCTTTCATAAAAGTACAATTATAAAACTGCTTTCGTAAAAGTAATTTTGTAAAAGTGCTTTTATGCTTTCCCAAAGGTGTGCTTTCGTGTAAAAGTACTTTCGTAAAAGTACTTTTATAAAAGTGCTTTCACAAAAGTGCTTTTGTGTAAAAGTATTTTTATAAAAAAAGTGCTTTCGTGTAAAAGTACTTTTGTAAAAGTCCTTTTCATAAAATTACTTTATAAAATTATGTGCTTTTGTGTAAAATTGCATGTGAACACGAAATTTGATAAAATCTACTTTATTTCACCTTTAATCTCAAAATGAAATGTGGTATGGTGGTTTGGAATTGTAATGAGATGTGGATAAGGTGAACAAAAAAAAAAACAACAAACTGAACCGACCGAAACCAAACCGAAAAATCAATTAACCAAACCAATCGGTTAGGTTTTGGATCGGCGTTTTTAAAAAACTGAAGGTACCGGTTCGGTTTCGGTTAACCAATATAGAAAACCGACGGTTAACCGAACTGATTGGTATACATATATTTCTATATATTTTATATATATTTATGTATATTATATATATTTTATATATTATAAATTAATAAATATGCATTATATATAAATAGACATATTTATAATATATGATATATTATTTATTATTTAAAATATAATATTTTATATATATCTATAATTTTTTATTTTATATACATATATATATATATATATAATATTGTAAAAATCAAAAAACCAAAAAACCAAAGGTTAACAAAATTGGTCAACCAGTTAACCGATTGGCTTTGGTTTGGTTTCAGTTACCAGTTTTCCAAAAACCGGTAGTACCGGTTTGGTTCAAAAAAAGCCCCATGATTCGGTTAACCAAACCATGAGCACCCCTAGATGTGGACGTGCTAGGATGCTTGAGTTCAAGTCACTCCAATTACTTTTTTTTTTTTTGAGATTAGGGAGTATAGATAGAGCTTACTTTAACCCAAACCATCCTGACCCTAATCCCTTGACCCAACCCACCCTGACCCTTTTCCACTGACCCTAATGGGTTACTCGACCCATATTGACCTGCTAATAGATTAGGTGGGTATGGGTGGATTGGGTGGGCCAAATGGGTTGGGGCCAAAATTGCCAGCCCTGGCAATGCATTAAAAGGGGAGTTCAGATCTGCGCCCCACAACACATCCCCACCTTGTAGTTGAAACATCTCCCATCATCGGGAGATGTCCCCAATACACATTGGGGATGTGCTGTGGGGCGTTGTGGGGCACCCTCCTATGGGGCGCAGATGTGAACTCTTAAAAGGGATGGGGGATGGGCTACTCCAAGGTGTTGTGTTGCCCATTATTCTCAAGCACAACGACACCATGCCCCTTTAACTATTGTTTCTAGAAGAAATAAATAGAAATTAAAATTGATCTTATTTATTTCTTCATCAACCAAAAGTCCAAAAGTTCAGCCAAAATATATTTATTCCCAACTATTCTTGTTTTTTACTTTCCATAAAAAACAAAAGGAAGATTTTATAACTAGTGGTAGGGCTATTCATAACAAGACCCAAACCGACCAACCCGAGTTGACCGGTTTTTCTTCAGCATCGGTCGGTTTCGGGTTACAAAAAAACATAAACCGATGGTTCGGTTTGGTTTCGGTTTTCACATGAAAACTGAAACTGAACCGACGTAAACCAACTTAGATATATATTATATATAATATATTTCAGATATTATATAAATATATATATATATATATATATATATATATTTCAGCCTTATTTCAGAAATATACATATTATATATAAAATTTCTGGTATATAAAATATCAGGTTTAATCCATCAAATCATTTTTAATTTCCAGGCATCTAGCCTTTGCTTTCTTAGACTTGAATCCTTTACCGTTCACACCGAGAGAATCATTCACAAAATCGACCCAAACCGATTCAAACCGACCAGGTCGGTTTTACTTAGTACTGGGTCGGTTTCGGTTTCATTTCTAGGTAAACCAACCAGGTTGGGTCGGTTGGAAAAATGCCAGTAAACCAACCCAACCCGACCCGTGAACAGCCCTAGCAAGTGGAATCAATGATAATTTAGCAATAAATTATTAATAATTGACTTTTATGATTTGGAAAGAAGTAAATTAATGGCTTATTGGGGTATAATTTTTGCTCTTAAAAACTGGATTACATCACATTATCTAGCACGCACTTTGAATAAGTTTTAGTAACAAAGGCATCTGAATAGAATCCGGATCTCCTGCTCACGAGAACTCTGCCCACGTTTATCGGAGCCACACATGGAGAACATCTCATGATGCAGGGGGAGATGTTCCCAATTCACGAGGGGTAGTGTATTGTGGGTAGGTGTGGGTAGAGTTCTCGTGGGCAGGTGATCCGGACTCATCTGAATAATGTTCTAATGCGCATTTAGTAGGGAATTAATAGGGTAATATTATCTTTCAACACAATGTATTAAATAGATTTTAAAAAATCTTTTTTGCCCTTTTTAATGTGTATTTAACAGGAAAGAGAGATAAAATTTTACTCATAAACTTACAACATAGCCTAGCCCATGGTCACCGTCACCCCTAATATAAAGAGGAAAGCGATGTACTTGTTCATTCTACTAGAGTTACCCTCACCATGTATCCATTACAAGAAGAAGAAGGTGGCTTTTCTTTTTTCTGTGTCTCAATTCTCATGACAGAATGAAGATTCGTTCTTTTTCCTTTCTTTTTTTTTTAGGGGAAATAGCTTAAACCACCCCTGAATTTTTTGGTTGTTGCTGAAACCTCCCATTAAGTTTGATAATTGCAATCACCTTTCTTGAACTTTAAGTTGTATGTAGACCCTCATTGTTAGAATCTTCTAACATGATGCACAAAAATGTCCAAATTAAAATACCCTTGCAGGTAATTTTAACCAAAATGTCTATTTTCCAAATTTTTACCCTAAGCCTCTCCAATCTCTTTTCCGAAATTGATTTATTTTCCAAATTTATCCATATCAATCTCTCAAAGTCAAAGCTACAACTTTAAACTCTTTTTTTTTTTGTTCATAAAGTTTGTATTGCTCTTTTATAGAAATGAGTCTTAGTAGTAATTGCATGGATACTTTGGTAATTCTCATACATCTTATTAGAGGGTTTTAATAGAAGGGTCTACCTGCACCTAAGTTTAGGGGAGGTTTCAGCAACAGTCAGAAACTTCAAAGAAGATTTCTACAACCAAAATGACCATATTTTTTCCATTGTTTGATTTAATCTCAAGACATAAGTGGAAC
>NW_010729136.1:1056693-1083440 GCF_000365185.1 Nelumbo nucifera | reverse complement strand
CCCCCCCCCCCCCCATCACTTTGTTTTCTAGTTGCAAATTCAAATAGGCAAGTCAAGGAAACAAAAATTGCACTAAAGTTTATTCGCTTAGGCTTAGCGTGGAAGGAGTACAAATACATATGTACAGTGCAAATACATACAAAATAATGCAAAAATATAAGGTTTTGCACCCTACATATTTGTATTTGTACTCCATCCAAACTGAGCTAAACCTTGTAGGGTGCAAAACCTTGTATTTTGCATTATTTTATATGTATTTGCATTGTACATATTTGTATTTGTACTCTTTCCAAACTGAGCCTTAGGTAATAAAGGCGATATCAGTCCTCTTATAAGATTCTTGCTAAAGAATTCACTTCTTATATTCAATGGTTGTGGTTAAATCCTAAGGAAATTGATGCCATGAATGCAACCAATATGGTTCTCATCCCAAAAAAGGACATGGAATGGGTGTCGGAATTCAGGTCGATTGGTTGCAGCAATATGGTGTATAAGGTATTGGCTAAAATTCATGCTAAAAGTCTCACCACTCCATTATAGACTTCCACCCCCCGGTAGACAGATTATTAATTATGGGTAAGTTTGGAACATTTATTCTTAAATCAGACCTCTCAAAAGCCTATGATAAGATGGAATGGCTCATGTTAAAATTATGGGGTTTTGTAGATCATTTTTGTAATCTTTTTCTATTGCACTGAATGGTAATACTTATTTTCCAAATTCTTTCCCCATTGGAGTGATTCTCACTATCACCTCACCTCTTTATTCAGGGATTGGATGTACTCTCTAGATTATTCTTATCGTCTCTTAACAATCATGACCTTAATGGAGTGTGTATAGGTTTTTTTAATGGAGAGGCAAATTGTGGACAACATTCTTTTAGTAAGGGAAGTTGCAAGAGACTCTTTATAAAATGAAGAGACTTAGTAAATGGTGCAATCTAATATATTAGTGCATCTCCACTCCCTCTTTTTCCATCAAATTAGGAGGGGAATCCCATGACCACTTTCATCTCAAAAGAGGTCTTCGTCAAGGAAACCCACTTTCACCTTATTTATTTATTATTGGCATGGAGGTCCTCACCCAATTATTAAACAATGCGGCTAGTTCAGGTTTCATAAAAGGTATCAAATTATGTTGTGATGGCACACCTATCACACATCTCTTCTTTGCTGATGACTATATACTTTTCTATAAGGCTAATCTACTACAAATCAAGGCCCTCAGAAAATCAATTATGGGAAATCAAGCTTGATGTTTAGCAGAAATGTACCACGTCAGCATCAAAAGTTCTTCTCCAAAGTTCTCAAGGTGAGTAAATCCTTGTGGGGCACTAAATATCAAAAGTCCAACAATTCTTTCTAACAAAGAATTGTTGGACCACATACGCTCTAGAATTAATTCAGGGAGCTCAAAGCTACTCTCTCGAGGGGGAAGAACTACATTAGTGAAGTCAGTGTTACAGTCCATTCCAAATTATTCAATGGCATCTATGATTCTTCCTACTACCCACAATCATGTACAATTATCTTCTAATCAATGAAGCTGCTTTTGTGTGCAAAAAAAAAAATGGAGTGTGTATAGGTAATAGTGGCTTTTGTTCGTAGATGACATTTTAATATCTACTAGTGATATATGCTAAAGAAGTACATCACATGAAGGAGCTCTTGGCTACTTTTGGGCAATGGTCTCAAAAATCCTCCATTTTATTCAGTAAAAATACATTGTAGAGAGATAGAGAGAGAATATTGAATATTATATACATGGCAGAAAATGAGAGATACTTGGGTTGTAGACTACAAGAATCTAGGGGTGTCAATTGGACCGGATTTGGTCCAACCTGATCTAGTCCATTATAAATGGACCAGGTCCAATTCAATCCAATGAATGTTTTGGACCAATTTAGACCGGTCTAGTTCAATATCTGGACCATCCAATATGTTTTAGTTCATTTTGATTTTGATTGGTTTCAACTCAAACCCGGTCCATTTACACATATATTCTTATATTATATCAATTGACCAGATCTTTGCTTAATCCAACCCAATCCAATATAAATTTGTTACAGACGGACCAAATCCAGTCAAATCTAATAAATATTTTAGACCGAATTGGTCCAGTCCAATATGTCTTGTTGATCCATCCAATCCATCCAAATTGATTTTGAACTGGATGGGGATCCAATCCAAAACCGGTCCATCGACACCCTTACAAGAATCAATTAACTTGAAAGAGGAGAGGCATCAAATAATAGAAAATTTACAATCCAAAATTGAAAGCTGGAAGGGGCAAACTGTTATGATCATGGTTTTCAAAACCGGACCGGACTGGATGGTCGGATTGGAAAAACTGGAAACTGATCAACTGACCGGTTCCGTTTTTTCCCAAAACCATTGATTTTGGTCAGCAAACCGCTGAACTGGCCAGTTAACCGTTCGAACGGTTTTGACCGTTTTTTTTAATTTTAATTTTTTTTAAATTTATTTATTTTTTTGTCAAAACGGGCTAGCCATTCGGGTCAAATGGTCAGACCGTTCGAACTGATAACCGGACCCCTGACCAGTTCAGTTTTAAAAACTATGATTATGATGAAGAGTGTCATCATTGTTGTTCCAAACTAGTAACTTTAGAATCCGGATCACTTGCCCAGGTCTACACACAACACATTACCCCCATGAATTGGAAATATCTCCCCCTGTATAATACTATATAAGAGGATGAGAATGAGTAGGAGATCTGGACTCGTAATTTTATGGCTACTAGCTAGGCCAAGGAGCAAAAAAATAAATACTATGGGAAGAGATTTTTTTTGTGGGGGAAGACTGGAAGAGGGAGAACCAAAGGTATTGGAAATTTGGTGTTTTAAATGATCCCTTTGGCCTGATTCCCTTCTCATGTCAAATGGATTACAATTCTCCGATCCTACTATTCATGCAGCATCTCTCATAGTATAGGGCGTGGAATATAAACAAGTTACAATGATACTTTGTCAGGGATCAAATTCCTGCTAAACCCTTTAAACCCAAGTCCGTGTTGATGTCTTGATGATAGTGCTAATTTGGACTTATTCTCAGAAGAGTAGAGATGGCTGGATTAGATTGAGTCGAGGCCAATCCTACCTTCTTCATCCCTTAACTATATTTGGATAGATAAGAAAAGAAAGAAAAAGATATCAAAACATTATAGAAGATCTGTAAATTTTTTTTTTTACTTTTTCCTTCAAATGATGATTACTCTACTCTTCCATGGAGTATTCGCCGGATTCTTCCTCAATGGTTTTTGCTCCTAGATCAGCTGACAGAGTGACTCATCGCCTACTTTTTCATTGTTATACATGATCTAGGCTTCTAGAGTTTCTTGTTGATTGTACCCAAAATTTTACGGAAATCAATATCTCCTTTCACCAGTTGATCTAGGCTTCTCATTGTTATACATGATCTACTCTTCCATTTGTTTTCACTAATAATTTGTGCTCTCCATTGGAGCAAAATATACCTCTTATATGTGCCGGTGACAATCAATTATTATTAATTATATATAATAATAATAATAATAAATATGGTATTAAATTTATCAATTATAAACTTTTTAAAAGTTAGCGAAAGAAGGTATTTGTTGCAAATAAAAGTTAAGCGGTAATTGTCATTGATTCCATATTAAACGAGGATTTTATAATTTACCCCCAAAAAAAATTCCGGTAAGTGATTTTGAGTCAATGACAATGAAATAAAGCCATTGCCACGCTCTCCCACTGGCATATCAAATAAATGAATATGAATTTAGGATGTATGCTTCTAAAGTTATAACAAAAGAATTTCAATAAAAAGAGAAAATAATCCTACCCCTAAAAATAAAAGAAAATCATCTCTAAAAACTCATTCAAACAAACAAGCATCTCTAGCTCTCTCACTCTCCTTTCCTCATTTTCATTATTTTTTTGTGACTATTCGAATGCAGCAAACTATTGAAACTGGGACTCGCCGCCGGCCGATATTCCGGCATCAACCTCCCTGACTTGTAACGAACCCCACAAGCATTGCACAAGGTCTTCGGTCCCATTGGCCCCATCCTCCATTGCGGTGTCTTCTCCGCGTCACAGTGTGTACATCTTCTTCCCATTATATTATATTTCCCCCTCTTAGCCTTCGCCGGAACCTGACTTTCCGGCAAAGAAAACCGCATGACATTTCCCGACCAAACGCGTCCGCCCACTCTCTTAGTCCTGGGCCTTTTGCTGGGTATCGTCTGCCTCAACAACCCACATACATCCACAGACGAATAACTCTTTCCATTCTCAGTTTCCCGTTCTGGGGTCGTCGGAGAAATACTACTATTCTCCGAAGCCGTCAAAACATCACTTAACGAAATGGAATCCTCAGTAAAATTCGGGAACCAGTCTAAATTCTCTACATCATCCTCTGGAACGCATAGCTGACTGCCCGTAAAACCTTCGAAAATCTCCGGAAAATTGTCGAAACCGGCCGGAAAATCGTCGAAACCTGCCTGGAAAGGCGTGTCGATCTCTCGTAAATTCTCTTCTAGGTCGTCTAACTTAAAGTCTAGTAAGTCTGCTGCGTTATAGCTTTCACATACAGCCATGGAGCGAAGATACAGACTACAGAGACTACAGAGCAGGGGAAGCTCTGAACGAAATGGTGTACGTAGAGGTGGAAGAGAAGACTCGGGCTTTATACTGTTAATATACCGTCACCATTCACGCGTCTGGTACAAATGGAAACAAAATTTTGTTTCGAGTGCCAGAAAAATTCTTAATTAAATAACTTCGTCACGAAGAGATAAGAAAACCGACGAAGGCAAAAACTTCATGGAAGGTTCGTCGGATGACCAAATTGCCCTTCTGTCTCATAGATATCCAACGAGATCTCTGGGATAAATCCAAGATTCCTTACCAGATCTTGTCTCAATGGCCAAGATGGATTTGCATACTGATTTTAGTATCCTTTTAATTTTATGGAATCGTTTCTCAAATCTTTGATATGCTGTAAAATTCTATTTTTAGTAGGAAATCCCGTTTATATCCCATAAGGGTATTTTTGTCATTTCAGATATGGACACATTTTTCATGATGATATGCTCAAATCCAACATTTTAATGACATTTATGACCCTGCTCAGAGACGTGATACGCAGTGTGTAATCTACGTGCGGTTCAGTAGATTAAGTGGGAACCACCTAAAATGATCTGCCATAAACGGTAGATCTCTCTGACGTAGGATCATTTTGCGGTTCGATTATGTTTGAGCAATGTATTAAAGTGTGGCGTTTATGCAGGTAATGACGCCCCGGGATTGGAAAAGTTTAACCGTGTATATTTTTCTGCAGCTAGAACGCGTTTTCGGAGCCAACTGTTAACGCCACGTGGCTTCGAGAGAGTGGCTGAAACACGTAATTGTTCTTCAGTGTTGACACATAAGCGGAACTCCCCCATAGGTTGCCGTACCGTGTCGCGAGCCTGTCCGCGTCCCGATTCGGTGTACCGTCCCAAGATTGTGACTCACCAAGTAAGGAAGCCACACGTGTACGTAGCTCCAATCAACATCGACTAAGTTTGACGGAATTTGATAGGCTGGACCCCAGCCCATCGTTTTCATGGGACAAGGTGGGCCTGTGTCCACAGCCACCTATTTCACCCCGGAATCAGTGGGCCAGTATTTGGACCATCGCAATCAGGGAGGGTGGTTCAACGTTTATGGTTGGATGTACTCAATACTGACTACTAGAGGTAGAGGCCGTGACTGGCTATGATCGACGAACTGGGGCCCACCCAAGAGTCAATCGAAAGGACAGGATCCATGCTTGCATCCTCGCATCAGCTTCTGATAGTAGAGACCGGATCTACTCCTCACACTTGCGCCTCGCAGGCAGGTGTTTCATAGCCATCCATCGGGAACATTTTAAATGTTTCCAATGAACGGTGGATGTACCTGTAAAACGCCCATTTGTGAAGAGCAGATCCGCTACCTGATAGTAGTACTGCTACCTAATCGTACAAATGTCTATCGAGAGATGAAAGTACTGTCATAGCACGTAAAATCTTGGGCCCGGGTCGGGTATGGGCTTAAGATTTTAGTTTAGGTTAGACCAAACCAACCAACCTAGAACATGACTTGTTTGGGTTGGACAATACATCAAATTTGCTTTTAGGTGAAGAACAACCAATTTGTGAAAAGTTTCATTTCATGCAAAGAAAATAACTAGCATGCAACGCGCATGAATTCAAGTTGAAGTTGTGGTGGGATAAGATTAGGGTTTGGAGGTGCTAATTGGGTCAGCCGGTATGGTTTTGAAGTTAGTTGTAGTGGCTTTGCCTTCTTTGATGGCAATTTCTAATTTACTTGGAGGGTATCTGTATATACCCTTCCTAATAGGGCTTTTTTTTATGATATTAGGCTAAATCCAATTTTCTCTGACTTATATATTATTGAAAAGCGTATAAATTTTTATGTATTAGGTGTTGAATTTAATAATATTTTGAATTTTATGTAAAGGATAACTGATAGTTTATGTTTTTTCTATATATCTTAATCAAATAATTAAAATTTGTTGTTTATTTGTATTATTTTACTTATGTATTGTTTATATATAACAAGAAATAATTGAAAATTAGATGTGGGTTCTAAACCCAACCCACCCCTACACTTGAATGCACCAAAGATAGGGTTGGGGATCGATGGTTTTGTATTTTCACATATGAGAAGAATTTAATTTCTCAAAATCCAACTTACTATTTGGAGTAAATATGAGTTAAAAGGTTTAGGGAGACAGGTAAGGTTTAGAATTTACAAAACCCTCCCATTGCCATCCCTACAAAAATTAATATACGTGGATAAAGTACCAAAATATAAATGAGATACAAATGTGGATATTTCATTATTATTTTTTATCCATCTTTAGCTTATTCATTCTCCTTTTTCCTTTATTTTTCAATCTTCTCAAAATCTTGTGTTCTCTTTTCAAAATTTGAAAAAAACAAATATGAGACTATTTAAAAACACCCTCAATTAATTTGATTATTGAATGCAATCACTTCACTATAGTGCCCACATGGGCATCTTTTGGTGTCTTCTAATGAATGAGAGAAAAAGAGAGAAGGGTTGAAGAGTGCTGTGCCTAAGACATGAGATAGTGAGGATGCGGCCTTTTTTCTGGGGGCAGAGTGTCCTCAAACTGAAGCCATTAGTTTTCTTGTAATAAAATTAGAGCCAAATTTCCAAGTATCAATCATGTTGGTATGTTTCTGCAAGTTGGAAAATGGGGACAGAACCTTACCAATTAAGTCTTTTCTAGGGGATCATGAATGGACGTTTCAAGCTCATGGACAGGGCATTGGCGCACATGCATGACTCTGCTGTTATAGTGGCCTAGTAGGAATTGGACAAATGTGATATTTGGTGCCCCCCAGAGTGGCGTGACTATCGCTCATAATATGTATGTATATATATATAAAAGAAATGAGTCCAGTCTGGAGAATATATGACCCATTTCCCATCAGGCTCTGGCTATCTTCCAAAGCTCCAATATTTAGTTGGATTTTACTTCATTGATTGGGAATTGTCAACAAAGCCACAGTTTTGTGTGCAAAGGGACCCACTTGTGCTGCTGAATCCTAATGCAACTCAGACTATTTTCATCCTTCTGGACTGAATTGATTGACCCAAATGGAATGCTAGCCATGCTTGTAAGTTCTACAACTAAATGAGTACTCTGATTTTGCTACCATAATCAAAGTCACAATCCCAATCAAAGCCCAAAGTATGATTTAGTTTTTGTTCTCAAGTCAAATAATCCGATCAATCGGTTCAAACAGATAGTCCGTTTTGACAAAAATATAAAAAAAAAAGGATAAAAAAATCACTATCTGAATCGATGATTGAATTATCCAAACTGACCAAATCAACAGTTCCACATCTCCAGATATACTATGTATCTCTCTGCATCTGGTTATATATGTTCATTGAGTAATTAGGTTTAGATATAACAGCTGAGCTGATGTGGTCTTATATATATATTTATATGCAATTGACCTCACTTGGCATGACATTTCATCTTTATTATTACAATAGGATTTTATGCATTCCACTCAATTTACTACGTTATAAAGGATCCCCTTGGCAATATCAAATCTGTACCACATATCTAGATCGATCTTATATGGGACCTACCTGAATGCATGATATAATAATCTTTCTTTCTTGGGCTGTTATAAGTTCACTTTCACTACAGTGGGTTTGAGACTATTCGGTTGTGGGCCAATCAAAACATGGCTATATTACCTTGTTTCCATGTTTTTATATTATCAAATTAAGATTCTCCCAAATATGGATGACACGACATATTTTTTGATTGGTCTGCTGCAACAATGTCTGAAAAATCGGAGAGGAAAAAGGAAGAAAACTTGTATCCTCTCCGGCCAATGCCAAGGAATAAAGATGAAATTCCTTTCTTACTTGCAGCACTCAGGAAAGCTTGCATCACATGTGTTGAATAATTGAATGCAGAGAACACCGGGACCAAGAGATGGGGCTCCCCAACCAACCAAGTTATTTTGCTAATGCTTATCAGTGTTACATAGGCATCGATGTTTATTGTATACGAAATCATTGTTTGATTTTACCGTTTATCAAATAAGCATTAAAAAATAGAAATGCTTTGATTTTTGTGTATAGAACATTTGGGAAAACGTTAAATTTTCATCTCTCAATGCCCCAATATTTTTTGAAACAAAATGCCTATGTAACATATTTTTATAGGTATTAATCTGAGGTGAAAAGCAAAAATGGTTTAAAGTAATGACCAAACAAATAACAACAGCTACATAAAGTCATGAAGTTATGCATATACACATTTAAAGCAATAAATGGCAACGCAGTAAGAGCAATATACATGATTGGCATCCATCAAATACAAGGTGAGATCAACATTACACATCTCTTTTTCTTTTAGTTTTGTTTTTCCTTTTTATTCTCTTTTGGTTGGGTTTGACAGAATAAATGCAGACCAACTGTGATGCCTTGTTTAAAGTTTAAAACTCTCCAGAGAAAAGAAAGAGATGCATGAATTAACTTTTGTACAACCTTAGAAGGCTAGAAGTTCCTGTAAACAATCCTCCAGCTGTTTCCAATGCATGATAGGATATGTGTAAGGCGCCTATGAGGCGTCAGGTGTGAGGAGCAAATCCGGTTTCTACATGAGACAGGATCTATTCCTCACAAATTGGCGCCTCACATGCACATCCACCATACATTGCGAACATCTCCCGTAAATAATAACTAATACGTGGAAGATGTTTTCAAATGCATGGTAGGATGTGTGTAAAGCGCCTATAAGGCGCCAGGTGTGAGGAGCAGATCGAATCTCTTTGTACATTTGTATAGCTAGCTTCTTTAAAAGCCAAACTAACCTCATAGATGATATGAAGTGATGTGATTGATGGTGAGGCGGGATTGTCCCCCAGAAAAGACTCAAAGGGTCACGAAAGCTGTTGGCATAATGGCATCCAACCCTTTCCAGTTCCTCTGGGCCTATGATGGGCTTAAAGTAAAGCCCTATTTGGGCCCACAGGTGGAACTCATGTGACGCCATGTCTTCCAGGGGCCCGCACTTGAGTAGAGACCAAGAGCACAAAATTGTAAAGATCGTGTTCAGGCTCTTAATTCTTTCTTTATCGGTCGTTTCCTTTTAAATATTTTGTTATTAGAGATATCAAAAGAAAAATGAAAGAAAATAGATCAAGACGGTTTGATCAAAATTATGTACAACATCTGTGGATAGAAGCAATCTGTTGCATACTAAACCTGAAGGTGGCCTAGCTATCAATAATATTGGTCCAATATCAGTTTATTATAGATGGACCAGGTCCAATTCAATCCATGGACCATTCTAAATTGATTCAATTTAATGTTTAGACTATTCCAACTATTCAAATTGTTTTTAAGTTAGATTGGGTCCAATCCATATCTGGTCTATTAACACTCCTACTCTTATCTTATATCAATAGATCAGCCATTCATTCAATCTAATCTTGCCTAATATAAATCCATTACAAATGGATTAATTCCAATCCAATTAAATAAATACTTTGGACCATTAAGGCTGGATTGGTCCAATTTAATATATTTTATTGATCCGCCCAATTCATTTAAATTGATTTTGATTTGAATGGATTCAACTCAAACCTGGTCCTTATTAGCCAATATGCAGCATAGGAATACCCATATAATCTTTCCCTTGGCAGATTGGAGAGATTGGTTATTGGAAAGTCGTGAATGAATTACCTTCAAAGAGCCCCAATCTTTCATCATCAACACCTATGTTAACTAGGATGCCAGCACACCTGATGTCGCCTTTTCTAAGCCAATGAAAGAATTTAATCTCCATATTGAAGGACCGAATAGATGCAGAGATGGACAATTGAGATCTTGGCGTACCAAACCTGCATACAGGAGAAAAAAGAGTAGCGCACAATATAGGACTCGAGACACTAGCCCATGGAAGCAAAGTGCAACCTCGAACTGCTTAATCCGAATTGGGCTAACCGGGAGGCTCTATACTCTTCCCTCACTTAACTGCCTTTTTCGTGTGCTTTAGAAACAAGCTAAGTGCCCTTTTATAACAACGTCGTCCTACTGTGTGCAATAAATGCTAATAGGAACATTGAAGTGTAACCGTTTGGTTGATTGAGTCAAACCCCTCCGGATTGAGACAAGTGTCTCATATTGAACAAGGATCTAGCCACATGGTCATCCAGTCTAGACTGGGTCAAATGGATATCCATTGACCCAATAAGAACTAGAATTTGGATCTAGAATAATCCAACAATATTGGTATCTCCATGCATAAAAACATTTTCAAATAAATTTATTTTTATAGATTATTGCATGGAGATAACCATAAAATAATCATCTTCCATCAACATGTGGCTTGTCACATGGCCATTAGATATTCCAACATGTTGAGGATTAAATGAGGGCCTATGGCCACTCTACCAACACATATTACTAGTAATTCTATCAACTTTCCTCATAATATAGGTAATTGATCAAGGTTGATCAGTTCTTGGGTCGAATGGTTTGAATGGACATACCCTTTTGACTTAAAAAAATAAAAATGGCCAAAACCATTGTTCGGGTCAATGATTTGATAGTTTGACTACCCAGATCAGTGGATCGCTAACCAAATCAATGGTTTTTGGCTGAAAAGCAATTTTAGGGTACAATGAAACTAATTACCTGACCGGTTCCTAGGTTTTCCAGTCTGACCATCTGATCCGGTCTGGTTTTGAATACTATGATTATAACACCACCATCCCACACCTGAATTGCCACAAGAAGCACCATCCACCTTTAGTTTAAACTTGAACGGTTAGAAAAATGGCCAATGCACCAATCAATTTTTGAATGGTACAAGGTTTTATAGGGACTCGCACTTAGACTAAAGAATGAGAAACTACTTAGAGCACATCCTAGTGGCAAATAGCAATGCCATAACTGATTAGTCCAGGTAGAGATTTGAAACTTTGGTTTTGTGAAATTTTGAGAGATAGTATACTATTCATGTTCTCTTCCAAATCAACAGACTTTGGGAGTTTTGCTTCTTTTGATAACGACTTTGTGACTTTTAAGAGATAAGTATAGTACATTTGTTCTCTTCCTCATGAACAGACCATAGGAGTTTTGCATCTTATCACAGTGTTTTTGAACCGCCGTTGATCTAGATGATTAGACCGTTCATCTCAGGAATCATCCAAGCACTCAGTTTCGTTTTACCCTAAATCTGATCTTTGTTCAAAAACCGTTGAATTAGTCAGTAACCTGCTAACACAGGTGGTCAAACCATCAACTCATTCAACGGTTTTCGGCCATTTTTTATATTTTAATTATTTTTTATTTTAAAAGTTGAAATGGGCCATCTGTTCAAACCAAATGATCGAACTGTTAACTCAGAAACTGGTGGCCAGAACAATTCTGAGTCGGTTTTTTAAAACCATATCTTCAAAAAGACGCGAGTACTACAAGTTCTAATTCACACTTTCCCTGTTTCCCTGTCACTGTGGAAAAGATCATTCATGGCAGTATCTTTTATTTTATCAGTCACATAACATAGCCAATTCTTTTTTTCCTACTACAAGTGATCTTAGAAGACCGAAACTACTAAAGCCAGTTAGGCCTGTATGGTTTAACCGAGACAATAATACCTGGATCACTGGATGGTCACTGATAATTAAGTTCCCAAGTACTGAATTCCGATATTCCGTTGTGCATTGCATCTAACATCTCCCACCATGTTCATTTTGATCAGTTCACAACCACCCTAATGGAAAAATGGTAATACCGCTAGCAAAAAATCTTATGTGCAACCCATGCTACTTTATTAGATATAGGTCAAGTCCAAGAGGTTGGTACCAATTAGGGTTGCAAATGGTATCCAATTATCTAATTTCGGATCTGGTTAAGGGTGATCTGAAATATTCATTTATAATTAGATTAAATATGGATTCATCCTATCAAGGTTCAAAGTATCGACATGTATTGGTTTGTATCAACCAATATATATCGTTCTGAGAATTCTCTGATACGCCCCTACAGAAGGTGAATAGGGGTTCTGACAAGTTCAGGGGGTGGAGCCTTAAACCGGCCCCCTGAATCGGTTTTGAAAAAAAATTAAAAAAAAAAAGTATCGATACCTATCGAACATATTGATATTTTGAACCTTGCACCCCATCCGATTCAATGAAATTTGATTTGATTCAATTTAAATGTATATGCTTATACATATATTTCAAATTTTTATAGTTGAAATGTTATGTTTTCACTAAAGAGCCATTGGTTTATGACATGGTCCAAACTTTAGTGTACAAACACACCAATATGCACGAACATGTGTATCAGGATAGTATCAAAAACTTATTTTCTTTTATTTTTATCGCTGAGCTGCTAAAACAAATGAGTGTATCGTATCAATATTATGAACTGTGGTTCAAGACGTCAAATGTAATAATTTTCTTGTTTTAAATATATTTTGCTCATGATATACAATATGTCAATATATAAGTCCTTTCCGGTTCCTTTATGAAGAATATATAATATTTTGAACATTTTCAATTAATTTATTAATGCTATTCAATACCCAATTATAATCCCATCCCAAGGTGGCAACCAGCTTGCACCCAAATTTTTACTATTAGTCTTGATATCTCATTAAGGAGGTCGTCGGGTAAATTACATTACTAGAGGGAATGAATTTATAAATGGGTACATCAAATGCAACATAAGTAGTCCTAGACCTAGTAATAAAAAAAACAACTTCTAGACAAGACTAATAGAGAATACGGCAGCAATACAATTACAGAGTCTCATGTGAACGGAAAGTGGAAACATCCATGAAAGTGGAACCGAGCCCCATAGAGAAACCGGGGAGGGGGGAGAAGGGGTAGAATCAAATTACAAGTTCAACAAAATAAACGTTACAGTGAAAAAAATCCTTGAATTTGGATTATGATGAAACAGGCCGTTCGGACACAATTTCTTAATATTACAACACCTTGCATCATTGCCTTGGAGTTCCGATGCCCATTAAAAAGCTGATTAGATCTGCACTCATCATTTTTACGATGGGGGATCACCCAATCATAACAGATTTCACAGCCCTTCTCCCCCTTAAAATAGAGAAAAGAAAACACCAGCCAATCCCTCCCATCAGCTACACAGTTTACAAGGTAGATGAATGATGTTAGTCTTCTAAACAATGTGGTGAGGGTAGCTTTCTTGGCTTTCGGGTATTCAAACAAAATGTACAAACCCTTGCCAAGGGAGTACTACAGTACAGACCATAATATGGAGTGTTTTACCCCCCAGCTTTCAGTGAAAATTTAATGTTCTTCCTATTTCTTCCTTACAGTAGAAGCCAATCTCTCCTCGCACTTAAGCTTTTCAGCAGCATTTAGAAGCATGTCCACTGATCCCACAGCTTCAATTGCCAATTGCTTCATTTTCTGTTTCTCTAGATCCTCATATGCCTTCTTAGCTTTGCGTATTGCCTCAATTCCAGCTTTACATTGAATACAGAACCATTTCCCTCTTGGAATAGAAGTACGTGGAGGTTCCATGCAATAGATGTGATATGCTTCATCACAGCCATCACAGAGGACAATCTTCTCATCATCCCGATCAGTGAGGCAAACTCTACAGAGACATGAAGGGCAGTACCAATGTGGACCATGGGACTTCAACTGTTCAATGGTTAAGCATTTTACATGATAATACTTAAAAAGGCAGAAGGGGTGCCCACATAAACGGTGTTTCTGGCCTTCTTCTCCTCGGCTTCCACAGAGCTTGCAAGAGAAATGTCTTCTGTTTCTGCTGGACGGCTGGAGCCCATTTTTAGCACCCTCACTACAATCTGATCTCTCTTCCAAGTCACTAAGAAGTTCTTCACCTATTGGAACTATCTCATTCCCACCTCCATGAGTTTGGATCATGGTGTCATTTAGTCTACCACATACTAGACAATTATCTTGTAGTGATTCAATTCCACTGGCTGTGCAATTGTCACAAAACCAATCAATTGGTGGGATCTCTTCAAAGACAGGCTCAATACAACGGATATGGAACGCTTGTTCACATGCATCACAGACCAAGTTCTTTCCCTCTGTCTTAGCTCCACAACTTGTGCACTTGCAAACTTTGTCTGTGGCACAATCCTCTGCTTTCTCCAATTTCTGGAGGTCAGATTCCTGGGAAACAGTATTGAATCATTCTGTTTAGTACTAAATTGATTGATACCCTCCTGCAAAGGAAGTCCTAATCTTATTGGCATGATACAAGGAGAAACACTATTAAAGTGTGAAACTACACACACAAATCTAAGTAAGTGCAGTTCTATTAAACATTATTGTTCTACATGATTGGACCTACATTCTACAATTGAAGAAATTAATTACCACATGTTTCCCTTCTTCAGAAGTTCCATTTACCATGCCTCCAGCCTGAGAGGACAAGTAATGCAAGATGAGTAAACAGTTTACCAAGGTCACTGAACACAAATGCAGAAAATAATGGATCTAGAGGCAAAAGCAAAGCCTCATAGAGAACTAGGCCCAGAAGTATTGCATGGTCAACCAGATTTTCAGTGAACTACAGCACCCAATGGTGCCAGATAGAGTTGCAGACATAAACCATTCTCCATACCTGTTCACGGTATGTAGTCTGTGACATGTTTGCAAGGCTCTTCGCAAGAGAAACCATTTCAGCCCCTATCCTCTGAAGCCTTCCCCATACCTGAGAAATATTTGGCATGAGATACATATAACATAAAAACTGATTTTAAAAAGCCACCTTAAAACAAATATATGATACACAAGCTTCATGTCCAAACAGGAACTGCTAACAAATTTCATAAGTGGTCTTCCAGATTATGATTGTATGTGGGGAGTTAAAGAAACTTGCTAATGGTCTGAAAAACAGCTATTAAATTTCAGTGCCACCACAGGTTACCATGAAGCATTGATGGATTAAAGTGCCAATTGTCTTAATGTCATAAACTATGAAATTAAGAATATATGCCAGATAATAATTCAGTTTTTTTATGAGATATTGAAGCATCAGACAAAGGCATGTAATGGTAGCTTTCCAGATGCAGAAGACTACTCAAACAAGTTCAGGCTTCACAATTGGCCACAAAAGCAAGATCAACATCTACATTATATGAACCATTCATGGTGTATTAAGTTTACTTATGGCTTTAGTTTTCTGCACTAACATTTTATAATCCCTTCTGTATTCCTTTTTAACCATCAGAAAGCTTATTTAACTACCGAACCAAAGAGTCAAAGATAATGCAAAATAGACAATCTGAAAAGTTGTATCCAATTTATGGACTGCATAAGGTTGTTTAATAGGTTTTTTTTTCAAATTAGCACCTTAATGATTTTGAGAGTTCAATTGTTACTTTTATAAATTTCACTTGAGACCAATAACTAAAATATCAAGTTTGGTTTTGTGGTTTTATTTTCTTGGACATAAATGCTATAATGCATTGCAAGCAATCTTTTATTAGTAAACCACCAGTAAATGTTTGAATGTCAATTTCATCTTGATCATCTGATGTAGGAAGGAAAGCCCTACTGGTTAGCAATGGTGGGCTAGAAGGACAAGAAAGAAATAATTCATATCTGATATAAGGGGCAAGGGGAGAAGGATTTTAGATCTGAAATGTAAAAGAAAACGGAGAAGATAGAGAGACAAAAAAACCACATACAGAAATTATCACACTCTTGCTTGTAAGTAACTTCAAAGAAAACTTTTATTTTATTATTTCACTCCTCAAAATTCAAATGCAATGACTATTTATAGACTCATCAAGTATAGAGTCTCCCTTTACAAACTCCAATTTCAACTTAGGAAACTGACAACAAACAAGTTCTAATTACTTTTAAAATGGCATTCCCAGAATAGTCTCTAAACACATACCCCACACCCAATGGGCCAGAATATCACAAGGCACATCCATCAAAGTTCAATTTAATATACACATTGTCTGGAGCTCCCCAGTCTTGAATAAACTAGCCTTCTTCGAAATACATGATCAACAACCTACCACACTCTTAGGATCAAATCCATAGCCTCACCCTTCAACTCCTCTCTTGTGCTGACCCAGTAGCCACCCTGACAGTCATTGAATCAATGATCATATTGACTTCCTGCACAGTTCACAATGTCATGTAGGTATTTTTCCTTCTCAAGCCAATGGAGCACAACAACTAGACTAACAAGCTTGTATCAACTGTTTGAATGCTCACTGTAGGTATTCTAACAGCTTATAAAACAAAAAAGAGACAGAATACATGTGTATGAATTCCAGGATCAAGTTGAAAGAAAGGAGCTATTTTACTCATGCCATGGCTTAAGATGATCAAGACAGACTTTAGGTTTCAATATTCCTCCTCTACTAGATAGCCCCAGCATGTGCAGAATAATAGTATTGTGTGCTAAAGAAACAAAAAAAAGTAAGAAAAAGGCAAGATTAAAATCAGGTAAAAAGAATGAATTTGGGAAGTCATTGTTTCATTAGTTGGGAGGGTATAAATGGAATTGTGCTGTTTTATTACAACAAAAGGCTAGATCAATGAAAATTTTGACAAAGTGAGGACTGAGCTATCTCATCTTTTAATATAAGCTATATAGATAGAAGGATGTTTTGGTAGATTGAAGCTGTCGTACATCATTTGATCTTCAGTCAGATCAGATGACCACAAAAACAGATCATTTTCCACTTTATTTGGAACAAGGATGTTGCTAATAAAATGGGATTATTCAAGGAGATGGAAATTTAACTAACAACTGAATCACGCAACAGGTCTGAATAAATTGAGTCTTGTTAACAATTATCTGGATAGCTGATTAGTTCCATAGTTTCATAAAAGACGCAGCATGTCAGAAGAACAAGAAGTTGTGATATCTTAGATAGTTAGAATAGCTTTTTCTATTATTAACAATAGATCTGACTTATAGAAGATAAAGGGCATAATACTATTCTCAAAAAAATGTTAGTAGTACAAATAAAGCTGAACAACCATAGGCTGATAAATAGAGCTTAGAACAACCAAATTGTTGATGTTCACAACATTTGGGATCTGATGCATGTAATAAATGGAGAAAGATGCACAAAGATAAATCAAACTTAAAAATCATCTTTTCATTATGAAGCACTATAACAGCCCTTATATTTAATATCAGGCTGAAAAGATCTTCAGATGTTACACTTTGAGATGTCACCAGAGACCAAACATAATTTTTTGATTGTTGATTGTAGAGAAAATAGAAATCGATTGCAATATAAAAGGAATGACAAATTACCTGTTGAATGTCTGTACAAAAATGTATCGGAGACTGTCCATAAGCCCCCTCTTTCATCCTTGAATTGATAACACTAAAGTCGATAAAGCTGTCAACCTTGACACCTGGGAAATTTTCGCAGAGTAGCTTACACAACAAAGAAAATTTCTCTGAAACTATAATTTTAAGAAAAATCTGCTGACACAATTCAGAGACATGATGAACATTTGCTTGACTGCTTGTCTCATTCTGCGATTCATTGGAAGTAGCACTTGTATGCACCTTAGCGGCATTCTGTACTATGTCCAGTATTTCAGTTTTCCCATGCAACTGTGAGCAGAACCTCTGACTATCTCCATTACACTCAACAGAATCCTGTAAATGGTGAATTAACCAACCAATAATATTAATAATTAATGGAAAATACAGATAGTAAGTGGGTTCTGTAAGCCATACTAAAATTACCGGGCCCCATGTAGTTTTCTCAGCCACAGATTGCATCTTAGGCATGCTAGCAAAACCAAATGAACTGCACCTCAGTGCTTCACGGATGCAACTCCGAACACCACCTTCACTCTCACCTAATGACTGTGATATTTGTTCAAGCACAATATTCCTCCAGAAGGCATTTGTACAGTCATTTGAACCATTCGGAACAGTTTGCTCATTAGAATTCCTGCGTAGAAGAACCATGTCCCCAGGCTTCTTTATTGCCTGTAGAAAACCAAATAAGCCAGACAAAGCTCAAATAGGATCAACTACACAAAGAAAAGAGAAGCAAAGGTCAAATGTCATCATCATCAATAATATTCAAAGGTTTTACACTAAAGAGAGAGTGTTGCTTCCGTGTATAGAAATGAGTACAGGAATATATAATGCATAGTCGCCAAGGTAACGCCTAGGCAACAAAGTGCTCATGGATGGCCACTTCGCAACCGCTGCAAACTTCAGTTCCAAAAGAAACAAAAAAGTCTGGCAGACTGTTTTTTTTTTTTTTGATAGTTAAGTCTGGCAGACTGTTAAGATGAAATGATCTTCTAACCTGTACCAATTTCCTCTCTTAGCCATCAAATTTGTTAAAATAGTTTTCCTTTACCTTTTCAGTTTGCAGGATGCTATTCAACCACATTTTTCAATTAATTAAAACAATTGGAAGATTAATGATGAAAAAAGCAGATTGTTAGGTAATGGAATCTCTTTGTATTGAGATTACATTCTTCATAAAACATAAAAGCTTATTAGAAAAGCGGTTTTGTTTTTAAAGGGTAGTAAAAAGCAGATTTAATACAGTATTTCCAGAATTTGATAATAATAATAATAATAAAAGACCTACACGCTTAAAATGAAAAGCAAATAAAATGCCAAGAATGATTATAACAGGTGAAGTAAAAATGCCTGAAAAGCGGCCAGTCCAGGGTGTCAAGACATTTTAGAAAATATCAAGCCAATGTTTTAAGAACAAGTCTGGGGCTCTGGGCATTGAACCATTTTAAAAGTTAGTTCATTGAAATTCAGACCTAATTTGACCAAGATTTCTAATTGAAAACATATATACATATATATATATATATATATATATAAGGATACACGCAACATCTTGTCAATCCTCCTTAGCGTCTCTTCCAACAAAGAAACAAATCTTAACCTATTGTGCCCTCAGCTTCCCATACCTATCACACCCTCATCTTCCCATACCTTGTGGTTAGCCACTTGAATCTTCATAGAGTCACCTTCAATTAGCAATCTATCAAAACCCAGCTCTCTAGCAAGTTCCACTCCCTGTAAGACTGCATGGACTTCCATATTAACAGCATCCCCCACTTCAATGGGACCAAAGAACAAAGCAATAATCTGACCTTCCGCATTTTTTAACACCCCCCAATACTAGAGGGTCCCGAATTGCCTAGACTGCAACCATTAAAAATCAACTTGATAAAACCTTCAGGGGGCCTCCAATCTACCATAGGTTTCTCCTTGATAGTAGAGTTCAGTGTATTAAAAGCGCAAGGCGCAAAATAAGGCATAGGGGTCAATGTAAAACCCACAATCTCTTTTTTTCCTCCATTGCATTACTTAAAGTAGCTAATGTGATGTAAAACATATTACATTCCTGATTCTATGAGCCGCTTTTATGCCAGACCCCTCAAGGCAAGCCTAAACAAGTCCATGTTAGGGTCCTAAATTCTTAGTTCTCACACAAAAATAATGATTTTTTTTATTTTTAATTGCTTTTTAAGAAGATATTTTAGTAGGATGAATGAACGAACAACATTACCCCTGCGCCTTGCGCTTTTAAAACGCTGGTAAAAGGGAAGATGTGTAATAAGGGCACCCATGTTTCCAATTGGAAAAAACTAGGGACACTCCTTTTTCAGTAACAGATTGATGACAAGTTTTGTTAAATAGGAATGAAAGCAAAAAAGAAAACCACATGAGATTCTTCCTTCCCAGAAAAAAGAAAATCAAAATGTCAAAAAGTACAGAAGCACTAATAGAAAGAGCTAAAACACAATGAAAAATCAAGAAAGAAAATGCATAAGCACCAACAACATTGATTATGAACCTTCTCCTAGCATAATGTCAATTAAGAATAGAACATTGATGATCACTTAATATCTATAAATGCCACCACATATAGTTTCCGTTAGCTTCACACATACCCAGGGTCTTGTCACTTGTGAAGGGTAGGCTAAACCCAGACCTAACCTTTAGTATTTATTGCATAAAGTGGCCTCTTTCAGAATTTTTTTATCAATAACAGAATCATTTTTTATTAGAAATAAGCAATGAGAAACAAGTACAGAAGTAGGGAGAGGTAAAATCTCTTAATTCTCCCCACAAGGAACAACAGCATTACAAGATAGCCCAAAACATTTGATTCCTTCCCACCCCTTGTTTAGCAAGTATGTCTACAAAGGACTTAGCACATCTTTTAACCCACTGCAGTCTTACTTCCATTCCCCGAGTCAGCCACTTAAACTTTCTTCTTTCATTAATGTAGCTCCACAAGCCATCCTCCTCCTTCTCTAGCCAACCTATTATCGATTTTGAATCACCTTCAATGATCAACCTGCTACTGTTCAGTTCCATAGCCCTTTTGCAATTTGCACCCTCTATAACAGCCAAAATCTAAAAATTGCTATACTGCATCTATCATTTTATTTACTGTGGTCATGGTGCATTATGGAATGGATATTTTAATGATTAATTTTTTCGGTATTGTCCTAAGGCATGAGCCAAATTTTGGATTTTTCATGATTAGAATCTGCACAAAGGCACTCTATGGACCTCAAACAACACATGGTTCCCATTCAGGGTTTGAATCTGGCATCTTCACTCAAATAGGATGAAGATTGAGATATGAAAGAGATTACCCCAAGTGAATACCCATTCATCCTCATCAATGAGAAATAGGTCTTTTCAGATCATTTTACAAAGAGACTTGCAAATTGGAAGAGAAATTACATTTCTTTGGGAGGTAGGATAACCCTAATAAAGTCAATGTTGGCTAACTTAATAGTGTATTTCCTTTTTACCTTTAGGATACCGGTGAAAGTAGCAGACCAGCTAGAGAATATTATGAGGGACTTCCTTTGGGAACCAAGAGACCACCTAGTGAAGTAGGAGGTGGTTTCTAAAAGTAGAGGTGAAGGGGGGCTAGGAATAGGAAATCTTAAGCTAAGAAATACAGCATTATTGGGGAAATGGTTGTGAAAATTGCCTTTGGAAGAGGACAGACTTTGGTATAGAGTGATTACTAGCATTCATGGATTGCAAAACAATGGTTGGGATGCAGGAGTCAACCCTGAGGCTTCCCGGTGCTCTCCCTGGAAAGCTATTCATGGTATTTTACCTTCATTCCTTCCTTATGTCAAATTTGATGCTTGTGCAGGAAATAAGGTCTTATTTTGGGAAGATGCTTGGGTTGGACTGAAAATAAAAGAAACGTGATCTCTTCAGTCTTTACTGATAACTCTTGGGACTTGGGTTTGAGAGAGGTCTAAGGGAGTCGGAAATGACAATGGTGGATGAATTAATTAAACTTCTAGGGTCAACTTACTTGGATCAATCTTGTGTGGACAGTAGAATTTGGAAACCTTCCCCTTCTGGTGTGTTCACTTGCTCTTCCTTTTTTGATATCCTCATTCAATCATCAAACCTTATAAGGAGCTTTCCTTCAAAGGAGACTTGGTATCAGCCTGTACCCCCAAAAGCTCGGGCTTTTTGTTGAGAGGTGGTTATCCAAAAAATCAATACTCTAGATATGTTGCAAAGAAAAAGGCCAAATGTTTGCCTATCACCCCATGTTTGTAGCCTCTGCTTGGGACCTGGTGAGACGATCACACACCTATTAATTTCTTGTCCATTTGTATACTTTATTTGGACTTGGTTCTCTTCTATCTTTGGTTGTAGGTGGACACCTCCCCCAGATGTGGCAAGCCTTTTTGACCCAAGCTTTTTCAAGAAACCGAAGAGGCGTTGAAGATTAATGTGGAGAGCCACAAGAGTAGCTATCTTATGGTCAGTTTGGGAAGAAAGGAATAATAGAATCTTTAAAGGCGTGGAGAAATCCAAGGAGGCAATTGTAGAAAGGACAATTATTATGACTATTCATTGGTTGAAAACTTTGGATTTATTTAAAGACTTCTTAGCTGAAGACACAGGAATTGGGAAGTGGTGGCTTCTACAACTTCCATGAAACCTATTGTACAGGAATTGTGGTCCCCACCAACACAACAAAGAGTGAAATTGAATTTTGATGGGAGTTCAAGAGGTAACCCAAGCCCTTCAGGTATAGGAGGAGTTTTCAGAGATGAAAATGGAAGAATTGTGGCTTTGATTTCAAGACTAATAGGAGTGGGGGACTCATTGAGAGCAGAGGTGATGGCCTTGCTTCAAGGTGTAAGATATGCGAAACAATTGGGGTTACACCAAATTGAGATTGAAGGAGACTTTAAATTGTTGATCGAGTGGCTGCAATCTGGTAAGTTGGGAGCCTGGATTTATAGACAGCCCATAAGGGAAACCCACAATACAACAAGGGAGATCGGTGCATCCTTCAAATGGACAAGGAGATCAGCTAATGGTTTAGCTGACACGTTGGCTAAACAAGGGACTGTGAGGGAGAGTATGTTCTGGGCAGTTTTGTAAGAAAGATAACTGGGGCTCAACACCTACTTAGGGGTTGACAGCTGTACTTAAATCTGGAAGGTTATTTAATGAAGTTACCGTTTCCAATCAAAAAAAAAAGCACTTGGTGGCATATAAACATCTGTGTCCCCAATTCCTCATACAATTCAACTAATGGGTGTATTGTGTCTCCATCTTATCACTCTTAACAAGGGATTGCAATCTCTGCAACCAAAATATCCTGCATGGCCTTACAAACTTTTCTATATCTCCTTACATTTTAAGTTTTAAAGGATCTAAAGGCTAAATACCATCTTATACTTCCAACTTATCTATACCAGCATACAGATTAAGGTGCCTATTTAACTGCAAGCATTTCAGAAAAGGAAACTTGTTATAGCACCACATTCAAGCTTTCCTTTCATACTAAAACAGCAGAAAAAGTACAAACCTTGTTTGCGAATTGACCTGCTGTTTCTACAGAAATCCTTCCGTCTTCTTGAAGGTTGCTTACTGAAGTCAGCCTCAACTGCTTCCGCCGCTTGTAAGTACGAATCCCCTCAGAAGAAGACACTCCCAAATTCCCATTAGTATTATCACCTCCAAATCCAAAAGCATATCCATTCAAGATAGCTCCATTCGAACAGGGAGCCAACAAGGAACAGTCCATGCTTTCACCATTGCACGTTCTCTCTTCAACAAGCATTTCCCCCATAGAAAAACCCTAGTTTACGAGCTTACTCAGCACGCAATTAGGGTTTTCAAAAATCACCAGCCTACAACTTACCTCGAACCTCGGGAATATACAACATTCAATCTTTCTGCAAATTATTATATAATAGCAGAAAATAATCAGAATACAGTAAACTTCGAGGTATCAATCACGTAGCATATAGTCTAGCTTGGGAGAACTAGAGATTTTATAAGCAAAGTAGAAGTGTTTAAGAACAAACACAAAAACAAATTATGATAATACAACAATGCATCCAACTTGCCTGAAACACCAAGGGAAACAAAGAAAATTACAGAAGAAAAACCCTAAATTTCTGAAAGCCAGCTCTTCGCGCGCTGCAACTCGTCTCCGGAGAGATTTTCAAATTTTGAAAACAGTGAGGACTATATCCTTTGGGCATGGAACTGGCTGAAAGTGACCGGCTGCTTCACTCCAGCGACTTCTGTCGCGGACATACGATGAGGATTGGGAAACCGGCAATTGCCTGTCTCCACCTCATAGCGTCGGTCACATTTTCTGTGTATAGCTCTTCATTTCCAATTTGCCATGAATGGCCTCAGTGGGATCTATTTCTCATTTTCTTGTAAAAAGAGTAGTTGCGAGTTGCGACTTGAATTGAGATGGAATCCTTCTTGCCACGTGGAAAGCTGAGCTGGAAAATTCCGAACTCTTTCTTCGTTGGATGCGCTTTTTTTCTGGATTCAACAGATCACTCTATCATATGAACAAAAACTCTTAATTTTTTATTGTATAAAAAGTATGGTGAAAAATATTCTTTTATTTAATATTTATTCTTAGTTCCTTCTACTTTCCTAATATTTTTGCTTTATTATAGATAATAATTTCTCTACTTGTCTTATTTATCAATAATTATAGAGGCTAAAATAGAATGCTGCTTTGGTCTGATCATTTTCACTCATTGAGTTTTATACAGATTTCAAGTAGGGCCGTAATTGGGTTGGATTTGGATCAGTTATGACCACATCCGAATCCAATCTGATTGTCAAAAACATATAAGTACGACTTTAGGAGAGGTGTTCCCATGCTTCTATGTCTTCATAATTGCCCACAAGTCCATACATACAGGTGGTGTTTGGAATATCCCATTTCTCTATTGCTGTTTGTTGTTTTTTAAGAAAACAGTGACGCAATGGTGTGTTGTGGTGTCTGGAACTGATGCCATTTCTCTATTGCTCTTAGATGCAATGGTGTATTGTTTTCTGAGAAAACGGCAATATTCTTTGTTTGGTTCCATTGCTGCCACATCAGCTAAGCATTGCTAGCAATGGTATAAAAATGAGAAAACACGATTTTCTCAGATCATGCCTTCCCGATTTCCAAGGCATGGTCATTTTTCGGCGTTTTTCCCAACTAAACAGAGAACATGTCTTCGAACCATGATTCTCCAATGTGGCACTGATGTATCGCCATTTGTTGAAAAAAATAAAAAATGGCATCGGTTCCAAATACCACCTGATGTAGGCGCATGTGGCAGGGCCAGGATGGTGTATCCTGGCCATCCACTGCTAACAACCTCCAACCAATCCTAGGCGAGTTCAAGTATAAATAGGGGCATCCCCCCACTGGTAAGGTCACTTGCCTTTTTCCTGCTCTTAAGCTCTCTTACCCTTGGGTGACCTTGTCGGAATTCTCTCCTCAGGCCTCTCGTCCAATCCCCTTGTGTGCACTTGACTAACTTGATCGTCGGAGACTCCTCCCCTGGGATAATACCCGAGGCCTCTGACGTGCATTCTCCTCAGATTGGACTTATCAGCTAAGGAAGTGAAGTTACCTTGTTGCCCTCAGCCCATCCTTGGCAGCAACACCACCTCAAAAAGTAGAATGTCTATAATATCTCTCAGCACATAATCAGAAAAAGAAAAAAAATAATCTAGCTGCCCTGAATTCCACATTGAATTGGATATAAAGTTTGTCTTTATATTTGCCCACAATTTTCTATTAATGATTAAAAAGAATAATCGTCAGTTAAGGCAACAACCAGACTCTTGGTACCGAGCATATTTTTTGTAACATCTCAGTGGTAATCAACAATTTCAGCTCCAAATCAATGAATAAGCCCTGTTATGCCACTGAACTCTTTTAACACATTATTATAGCAAAGCCATCAGACAAAGATGAAACAATATAGCAAAGATGGTCATCTATCTTTGACATGATAAATTTCTTTCCCAGTTATGTGCTTCAACCCAAAACAGACTTCCATGAAGCCTTTTCCAGTAGGTTATGTTTGGTTTGAAGGAAAAGATAGGGAAAGGTAGGGAAAGGTAGGGAAACTTATACAATGTTTGTAAAGGTTTCCCTCTCTTTCCCTTCCTTTCCCTACTTTTTCCTTAAAACCAAACATAGCAGTAAGGTAAAATGGGGCTGCCATAGTGTCATGGATAAGAATACACCTGGAAGAGCAATGATGATGTGATTATGATGCTGAGTGCCAACTCCTCACCCAATCTGTCAAAGTGGCTACATTGTTACTTATGTCATCAACACAATTACTCTGCATTGCCACCACGATTTCCTCTGGATAACTTGCCTTTGCCTCCTCCAGCAACACTTGAAAATTTTCGCATTCAATATTGTTTGTGAGCTTTGAACCCATGTAGCCTCTGCTGTACATATACAATTTTAACCATGTGGAATTTAAGAAAAATAAATAAAAGGAATAAAACACAGATACAAAGTCATCACCTGTTGCTTAAGCGATCATACGACACAGAATTGTCAGTTTGAAGGACAACTACATGATCAAACCAACACTCAGGGAAGAAATCACAACCATGGTAGTCAACAATGTTTCCCCCTTCTTCCACCAAGTCCTCAAGCTCATCACACACCTGAAAGAAAATATATATATAATAATAATGTAGAGAACACTGATGTGGGCCCCACAGCTGTGGTCCCACTCTGTCCGTAGGGCAGAATGTTCCTAGYCATCCTAGGGTTAGCTGYTGTTATTCTAGTTGTTATTTATTTTTCAGTTTTATATTATTATGTGTTATGTAAATACCAAGGGCA
>NW_010729136.1:1029424-1041873 GCF_000365185.1 Nelumbo nucifera | reverse complement strand
CTTAGCGGCTGCTGGAAAAGAGGCTGAATGGATTAGGAATTTATTATTGGATATAAAACGTTGGCCTAGTCCTATGCCTTCAATTTCCATTTATTGTGATAGTGAGGCAACTCTATCAAGGGCCTACAGTGGTACCTACAATGGTAAGTCCAAACATATAAGTCTGAGACATGAATTTATTAAACAACTGATTCAAGATGGAGTCATCACTATAACCTATGTGAGGTCAAGTAAAAACTTGGCTGATCCTCTTACAAAAGGCTTGGCTAGAGAATTGGTAAGAATGACAACCAAAGAGATGAGTTTAAAACTCTTTACTTAGTCACCTGTAATGGTAACCCAACCTGAACTGGAAAACCATCAGTATTGGGTTTAATGGATAACAACAAGTTATAGCAATGTGACTGTTAGCACTGACATTGAGAATTTTCCCATCACAACATAAACAGTGCCGTCCGTTATGATGAGAGGTTGAGATAAACTCTTAATGAAGTTCTGAAATGTGCTAAATAACGGAGCACATAGTGGAACTTTTCCTATGTGAACATAGAAGTGGTGCCGCTTCTCATGAGAGTTTGGGTTTGCTCTCGGAATTGTTCATGAAACTAGGAAAGAAGCACATGGCCATAACAGTGCTGAGCAAAACTTGAAACTCTTGCAGAGACTGAACATTTTTATATGTATAGGTGTTTCCGGTCTGTCTTGAGAGTAGTTGGTTTAAGGTCTTACCATCAATAACTTTGACAAGGCTCTGAGATAACTATACTAACAAGAGGTTTAAGTTGATAAACACCTTTTGTATGCATAACTGTGTCATAGTAGTTTGGATTGAGAGAGAACTATGTAATTGATCAATCAATGTGGGGGATTGTTGGATTTTAATCTCATAAGAGATTAAATCCAATGGGTTTGATTGGTCAATTACATGAGAAATTGCACCTGCACACTTGGTTGAAAAATCAGTTTTTCTTTTACAAAAAACCCAGTTTTGAACTTGTCCTACATTGGAAAATTATAAGTTTTGTTTTCAGTTTTTCAATAGGAGCTGATTTACACTCCTTAGAATTAGTAGAGGAGAGTATGAGGATTCGATACCGCGCAACGCGCGCACGCGTGTGTGCGGCGCAATGAGGCGCTTTAAAGGCGCACTTTGCGCGCACTTGTGTGGCTTGCGATGGACGGCTCTGGTTTTGGTGCGTTGATCACCGTTGATGAAATCAACGGTCACGATTCGATCGGGTGTGATCAAGAGGCACAATTCAAAGTTAACAGTCACCAATTGTTAACTACTTTTTAAACAGTCACAATGTTTGAAATTGTGATTGTTCAATGTGCCTTCTTTAAACCAGTACCTACCTTTTCTTCATACCTCTTCACAAATTATTTAAGGAGCATGAATCAGACTCCAAAACACACAATTTCGAAATTCACTCTCTCTCTCTTTCTCTCAGTCCGGTTTGCTACAGTCTCACAGAAGGTTTCTCTGGAGACTCTTCAACTTTGTTGGTTGCAGATTCTCGCCCAAGGCTCTATTGTATCCTGGGAACGAATTTGCCTGTAACCCAACAGCAAACTCAGTAAAAGTGAGTGGGGACAAATAACGTTCTAAAGACAATGTCTTCAAACATGCCTCAGAGCTTCTCCTCCAAAGTTACAGTGACCCCATCTTCTCCAACAACATCCCATGCCAAGGTCCTGGAAGAAGTGAGAGCCACAAGCATTGAATACCAATCGTTGGGATACCTGGGCCTTGCATCTGCATACACATCTGCATGCTTGTCGAACAAACCAGCCATCTCGATCCCCACGCCCACAGAAATGGGAAATGGCTAAATGGGTTTTGATGGAGAAGAGCTATGTGGAGTTATTTATTCACTCAAAACTCAAAAGGAATCTACTCCTTTGCTGAGAAGGTTCATGACTTCTGCTTGCAGATTGCAACTTGAGGGAGAAATGACGTCTGCTATGATGTATTGGGTTGCATTGGAAGGTTGAAAATGATGCCTGAGATAGATGCAACTTTTGTTCGGTTAGGCCTCCAGGGTGATGGAATAGATAGAAGTCAAGAGTCAATCTTCTTGGATTTCTATGGTTATCTGCATGCAGAAACAAGATTGATGTAATTCCTAATAAAAACAAGATTGTCTAGTAGAAAGGGTTGATGGATTGAAATAGGGTGGTATGATGCCTAGCTGCTCTGTGGGATGATGCATATGTTCAATGCATCTAAAAACCTTTACTTGCACCGCAAGTTAATTAAACTCATCATTATTTGTTTGGTTTGAAGGAAAAGTTGGATATCTTGTGAAGGGTTATACAATGGGGTATAGCCCATCCCCCAATCCATAACCCCTCTAACTTAGGTGCAGGTGGGATTTGATCCCAAGTCTCTGCTACAACTAGTAGAAGACTTTATCAATCAGCTGATTGGCACCTTACAAAACAAGAACATTCCTTATTGACATCACAACCGGCATGAAACCCATCCGAAACATCGAACACTAGATGTAGTTGCAACTGTTGAAACCCATCCTCTTAAGCTTTACTTCTCTCTCTTAAATCTCCTTATGGCTCTCTAGCTCTAATAAAGCAAGTGTATAAAGTAGATGGATTGAGTGTGGTTAAGTACCAACCCTTTTTTATTCAACGCACTGCATATGAGTTTACTTGCTAGTTATGAAAATGATTAAAACAAGCACATCCATTTATTCAACAATGGTGTATGTCAATAAATGGGGTGTGGCCAACTGCCCATTTACCTCCAGATTTATCTAGTCGAGCTGAAGACATATTTTATGTGTTTGTTTGGTAGAAACTTAAGCAAGTTGATTCATACGAGAACAGAAGCAAGAATCCAAGCTTGATTAGTTAACAAACTGTAAATACAAAGATGCAGAGTTTTTGTGGGTGGGGGATGTATTTTTAGAAGAAGCAGAAACTAAGGATGTATTTTCAGAAAATAAACAACTACCTCATCATCAAAAGCAATACAACTTTGCTGATGTGGCAGTTGTTTTTGTTTTAAAAAGCAAAATCAACCATATTGTTAAACACCCTCTTAGATATTCACATCATACTTCACAGATCCAGTAATAAGCTAATAATACAGATAATCTTAAACCATGAGAAAAAAAATATTCTAATAATCCAAGTGCATATGCACGATTACAGTTTTAATTATAGATTATAGGCTAATTACATCACAACCATGCATGTGATTAAGATTAACAATTCAACTATCCAGTTGAAAGCTGTAGTGGCCTACTGGGAATCTTCTCCGCCTCTTGAAAAACAACCACAATAGCTTGGGCCTCGGGTTAACTACTACATATTATATTCTGAAAAAGATTCTGTGTAATGTTGGGCACAAGGAAACTTTGGCTGTCCATGTTCGACAGCCTGGACTGTTAACAGGTTTTTCCCTGCGTGATATATGGAAAGAGCCCTATTGACAGTCAAATATTTTCCGTTGGGCATGATCATTCGCTTCTCCCTCTTACGACCAAACTTACCTAATTTCGTCTATTAGTGGGGGTTGTCAATAGCCCTGTTCATGGGCTGGGTAGTCCGACGGCCCGGCCTGTTCCCAGCCTGAGCTTGGACATACTCTTTAGGACTGCGGGCCTGAAGTCGGGCCCAAAACACTAAGCCCACTTCTTTTGGGCTGGGCTCAGGATTTATCATAAAAGCTCGCCCCGAGCCCAGGCTGACTTTATTTTATATAATAAAAATATATAAATATTTGTATATATTATATATATTAAATATTTGTATTATTAATCCAAAACCCTAACCCAACTTTTCCCTTTTTTGGCCTTTTCTCTCTCTTTTGAATCCCTCTTCACACTTTCTTTTTTCAACCTCCAAACTTCCCTATTCTCACTTGGTCATACACACTTCTTACCCTTCCACCTCCTCCACCCAAACAGTCCAAGTCCACCACACCACTGGTCTTAAACAAAACTTCAGTAATATTTTAGATCTAATCAAAACTTCAGAAAATTTGGGAAAAGCCCGGCCTGGTCCATGAACAGGTTAAGTTGTTAATAAGAAAATTTAGGTTGAAGTTAAGGAACACCTCACAACAACCCAGAGTCTGATTGGTCCATACAGAAATGGGAATAGAAATTGAAATAAGTATGAATGAGATTTCTTTCCCAAATGAGGCAGGGATTAACTATTCCCTCAAATAGAGGAATGTCATTCTAGCTAGGATAGGAATAGGATTCCCGTTCCACCCAACTAAACAGTTGAAATTGGAATATTTCAAACCCCTATTCCTGCCAACTAACTGGGACCCAAAGTACTGACTTTATTATAAATCAGGTTTTACCCAAACAAAAAAAATATATATATTCATTACTATAATGGTGAATTGGTATTTTTCTGTTCACATATGGTTCTTCACTTCCCAATGTCTGACTCTTGCAGAAACTTGGATCAAATCCTACTACCACCAGAATTCTGGTACATTTGGTAGGGATGACCTAGGACCAAGTGGTGCATTTGCCGCTTATTGTAGAGGAGACCTAAGCCACCTGGGCCACTAAAACTATAAAATGGGTTGTGCTGCCCGCGGCTCGATACGATTTTTGGCCGGCCTGGCACGACAAAATGGGGGCCTTACCAAAAACTCCAAACCCTATACAAAAAAATATCCAAACCCAAAGCTACAGAATTCCAGGTGATTTGGCTCATGTGCAAAAGCAAGAAGAGATGCAAGCATCCAAGATTGCAAACACACAATGATAATGAGATCATCATACATAGATATAATACACAACTGAACTTACATCTTAACTTTTCCTGCAAGCATGAAAGCCTTATAAATGACTGTTTGGATCAACTCAGACCCACCCCAAGCAATCTCAAGTTCTTTAACCACTTCCTCAGATAACAAATCAACGCCGCGTTCCTTGGTTGTAGCCACCATCGACCATGACCGAACCATCCCTATAAATCCATCAAACGAGGTCTCTATGGGCATGTCTAGCATCAATGGCTTCCCCTCTGACCCTAGGCCCACACTCTCGAAAGGAAAGGACAGTGTAGAATAACCATCGAATATGTGCTGAATCCTTGGATCCCAGAAATCAAGTGTAGTGTCATGGAAACGCTTAAAGACTAAATCGAACTCTGGGTTAACAGTGCAGTCATTGTAGCCCCAAATGGCTAGGACCCCTCCTGGCTTTCTCAGAAGGCGAGCAACAAGCGAATAGAAGTTGGGAAGATCAAACCAATGAACAGCCTGGGCCACAGTGACCAGGTCTACTGAATTTTCACCTCCTACCACTGATATTATCTCCTCATCGGAGATGGAAGGTGGAGTGTGAACGTAGCGGACTCTGGGATGTGGCATGGCTCGCTTTAACTGCGCTTCGCTCACGTCTGTTCCGATCACTTGTTCATAGTGCTCGGCGACCTGATTGCAGAACAGAGTATGTATTGTAAAAAAACCCCACTATAAAAAAAGAAAATAAAATAAAATTAATAAACCTCTTTTTGAGTTTGTTCCTTGAACTCTGCACTGCCATTTCATTGCAGTTATTTGAGCATCATCATGATCTGTAACTTTTTACTTTTTCCTAAACAATCAGATCTGAGTGGTGGTTTTAAACTTGAAATATCTCCAGATTTGGTGCATAAATTGATTACAGAATTGAACTTTTATATTATAGATGCAAGGAGGAGGAATGATCCATCAAAGGGAGGAGAGGGCTTTTACTTACCCCGAGAGCAGCTTGGCCGTTGCCTGTGCCAACATCCCATGCTAAAGTCCGACGAGGGGTGACAGCCGCAAGCATCGAATACCATTCGCTCGGATAAGTCGGCCTTGCATCTACATAAACATCTGCCTGTCTGTCGAACAATCCAGCCATGACTCTCTCTCTCTCTCTACCACTATCATTCACAATTCACAAATCACAATGTTATCGAAGCAATAAGGAATATTTGTCATTATGTTTCGTGCCAATAATATACGATCCAACACCATTCCAACGGTATGATCTGACACTGCACAATTGGCGATAAAGCTAGAGATATCACGTAATTATTAATCTTTACTGTTTTAAAATTGATTAATACTATCCCTATTGCTTCTAATAACTGCCTAAAACTTCCCCTAACATTAACATTCTATTATGAACGGTTCATATATGATATCACTTTACCATTTGGGCAAATGATGCTAATTCTATTCTTGGGCATAGATTGGTTCTATCAATGATTTCAACCCATTGTTGATCCAATCGATCGAACTGTAACCCGACCAAGATTTCAAGTCCAATTTAGTCAAGACCTGCCAAACGGTAAAAAATTGTTGACTTCGTCAAGAACCTTTTCAACCCGACTGATTCGACAATTGACCCGTTTGACCCAGTGACAGGTCACGAGTTGCACACTCAATGTATACAAGACTTTCGAAGGCCATAACTTTGCACTCCAATGTCCGATTGGAGTTTTTTTTTTATTTTGGGAAACTTTTCGAGATCTATGCATCCCAAGGAGCCGCAGGTGCTTTGCCCCGCTATTTTCGTGAAAAAAAAACTTTTTGACCTCAAATTGCAATTTTTGATATTTTTATAAATAAAAAAATAAACACATATATTAAATATAAAAATAATACATATAACTTATCTAAAACATATTCATACATTATTTATTGCTAAAATATATATATATATTTATTTATACACATATATATAATGCATATATACATTGACGTAACATAGTCTAAACTGTTCAACCCAATCAATGAACTGGTGACCTGCCACCCAAAGGCAAAAACGATTCAACCTCTGAATCTGTTTTAAAAACATTGGATTCTACTTGTTGTTGGTAATCTCCAGCACAGCACCGACGTAGGAAGGGAAAAAAATAACCTCTACATCAATGTCCTTCGAGTTCAAGTTTCCTCATTTCTCTCCGTAAATAACATAGTCACAACAGTGACTTCTTGGGAGAGGAGCAGCGACATCCTATGCTCCAATGGAATCTCCGGATTGGGGAGAAGCACCGACTACACCTGGGGAGAATCATCAACATCCTCTACTTTGATGAAATCTCTGGATTGGGGATAAGCACTGGCATCCTCTGCTCCGGATTGGAATGCATCATTTTCGTGTCTGACATTGCACTTGGCTACCCCCTCTTTTAATGCATCATTTTCTTTTCTTCATCCGGCTAAAGGAAAATGACAGATTGGCAGGTCGAGTCTTGGTTCTTTGGCTCGACCCAATTCCCGCCATGAGATCCATGTATGAGGAACTGTACTGTTTATACTTTATAGACGAGTGAACTTTGCATGTAATCACAGAGAAAGGAAGTATACGAGGACTTCGGATTAACAGCAGACCGAATGGTGCAGTTGGATAAACATGGAGAGGCCACTGTAATCGCAATGACTCATTCCCAATAGACCTCTTAGCGTGTGATACGGTCATTCCAACGTTCTGATTTACATTACACCCAGGCACTAATATCCCTTGTTGTCCTTGGGATATAGAACTACCCGTTTGATTCGTGGAAATAGGGGTCTGGAATTGGAATTGGAATGGACTATTTCGATTCCAACTGTTTGGTTGCACAAAATTATAATCTCATTCCCATTTTTGTTAAAATATCATTTCTCCTTTTGAGAGAATAGTCATTCCCTGCCCCTCCCTTAAAAAATGAAATCCCATTCCTAATGATTCCAATTTTTATTCCCATTCCTGTCTGAACCAAATAGACTATAGAATAGACCATTCCAACTGTGAACCAAAAGACTCGGAAAAACTAAAACAAGCTTCTCGTCCAATTAAGACCTACCCCATGTAAGTCTTCCCCATCCAAAAGCATGAGTAGCTTGGAATTCCTGTAACAATCCATTCAAGTCAGTCTTTTCTTCTCTTTTTTGGTAACTCAAGTTAATCTTTTCAAGTTAGTGAACAGCTCCTGACACTACCATCAAGTGCACTTAATCCGGATTCCCGACTCAATTACCAGAAACCATACTTCGAAATACCTAAACTCAAAATTTTAGGCCAAAGTTCAAGTTGTAAGAAATCAGTAATACTTCGGATTCAAAACTATATATTTCTTATTTTCTTTGTTCCTCTCAGTGTCAGGTGGAGGAACTCAATGTCATTCTGTAGCAGTCAACACAAATATACAACATAAGTTGCATTGGAAAATCTTCACAATATTTGCTTCGAACAACTCAACAGAACAACAAATGTATGTAGCACCCCAATCGGTTGTTGCAGCACCACCGTCCACCTTAGCTTGGCAAGATTGTACTTCACAGGGTTGATCAATAAAATCTGCAAATAGGGAAACCAAGAAGCAAAAGCTAGCTTCTTGCTTTTCTACAATCAAACATTTCAAGGACGCAACAGATACTTCTCACACATCAAGATCCTCCAGCTTGCATGGGGCCCCTCTGCTGTGTCATATATTACTGCATGCCAACCCATGGCTGTTGAAATCTCTTGAAGTTCATCTATAACAGACCTCAAGTCACGAATATAAACACGTCCACCTGGTCTTAGTATCCGATCCATCTCGAGCATGATAGTCGAGATATTGCATCTGTAACAAGTTTAAAATAAATATAAAATGTTAGAAGTCTAAAATTTTACCTTTCCAAAAAAAGAATGAAGCATCTGAAAAATAAATACAATAATGATGGAATGTGAAAGAAGCAATGAAGAGAGGGTTTTTCCATGTTAAGAGTGAAGCATGCAGGCAAACAACATTCAATAAGGGAGATGCCAATCAATACCTTTTCTGCTCAATGGAGAAAAGACCCGATGCATGCAACAGGTCATAAGTTCTTGGATATGTATCAAATGGCTCACACCTGATAAAGGAAGTTCCAATCAGCACAATAGGTCAAAATAACAAAATCCTGTGAAAGCACCAAAATGAACCAATGGAATAAAAATAAACACAAAAAACCTCATTCCATCGGTCTTTTCAATGTTTTAAAGCCCAGCCTGGAGGCTTAATCACTTTTCCCTCTGGGTTTGTAAATGGATCAGCTGCTTAACCATCTGGGCTGTTAGGTCATTGCGCAAGTCAATAGTTTTTTTTTTAATGGAAGGTTATATGTTGACCTAAATCGGAATTGCAGCCATCAGATTGACCAGCTGGGTCAATGGCAGGTTGAAAACATTGGTCTATTCTAGCATCATAACCAATCCAACAGTGTTCTTAGGTATTAAGTTTGAAAACCCATTTTGAATCCTGTCTGTTGGTGGCCATTGTCACCAAGGTCTCCTCTCGTGGAACTCTTTTTATTCTCTCTTCTTGATTTCTCTCTCACGCACACTGTTCTTCTGAGCTTTCAGTGATACAGAAATACACACAATTCGATCTTCGTCTCTGAATTGTATGCATTTATAGTATAAGATCTGTCTTTTGTTGTTGTTGTTGTTGTCGGGTGTGGGTAAACAGAAAATCAAAACGAAATGCCGGGTTTCTGATCTTGGTTTTGGGCGCCGTCTTCCTGCCGGCGGTGGTATTTTGTTGATTTCCGAAGCTCGAAAGAGCCTTTCTATGGACCAGAGAGTTGAGCTGAGTGAGTTTAGAGCTCGTGACAGGGTAAGGCACCGCTGAATCTTGCATGGTCGGATCGTTGATTTTCCCGTCAAGAGTACCTACAATCCGCCGGATGTAGCAACCATCAGTCCAGACTCCGGAGACTTGACCAAGCCAGACAGCCGTTGATGGGATTTTTGGGTTTCGGCAGCACGAACTGTGTCATTTCACAACTGTCCTAACGAGGAGTTGCACCAAAGGTGCTTGCTCATTGCCTGATAGGAGCTAATAGTGGTGGAGGATGGGGCAGAATTTTGGTGCATTGGCTTCCAAAGAGTTCAGGACCAAGGGATTTTAGGAGAAGATTTCCTTTGAGAGATTCGAATTTGTCTCTCTCCCCTTTTCAAATGTTACTACGGAGTAAAGATGGAAGGCGAGAAAGGATTCAGAGCAGTAGGAAGATGGAGGTCTGAGGTGTCGATCGAAGCCAAGACGTTCAAGTTCGAAGAGGAAAGGACCAAATGCAAGGTTGTACTGAAAATCAGAGAGAATAACAGGGCGACAGTGTTGGTGTCAAAGGAGGTTATAGCATGGATGAAAGGTTTCTATGGGGCTATCAACTCTGGTAAGGTGAATGGCTGGAAAAACTCCATGTCAGTTCCAGGCAAGAGATATGTAACAGAACTGAATAGAAACAAGAAGGGGTGGTTCGTCWCTGTGGTGGAGTTTTTTGGAACAAATGGRAAACAAATGCTTTGTGTGCCAGAAGGGAGATTGCAGAAAGGGTGGATGGCTTTTGTGCAGGTGCTGCAGTCTTACCTTGTAGCTTCGGAAGAGAAGGGAGTGGATGGAGGGAAGGCAACTGGCCAAAATCTTGAAGACCAGAGTCAAAAAACTCAGGAGGAGGCAGCATTGATTGGTACCTCTGGGTATGTAGAAGTGCAAGGCCATTTGAGTCCTGAAATGGTGGTTGCTTGCTCTTCTATTCATCGAAGAATATTGGTAGGAGTGGGTAAGGAGGATTGGAAGAAAAGAATGGTGTTAGTGGCTGATAAAGGGGTGACAGATTGGAAGAAGGTTCTGAGTACAGTTGCAGGAGAGATAGGTGCTGRGAATGAAGCGATGCTGTTCCCTTTTGCGGAGACGAAAGCCGTGCTTGATGTAGGCAACAAGGAACTAAGCTTCAAAGCAGTTGTGGTGGATGGAGATCTGATACAGGTTCAGAACTGAAGCCCAATCTGCAATGAAGTCGAAGTTCAAGATGGGTGTGTTTGGCTGAAGCTAATAGGCCTTCCATTTTACCTATGGCGGGACCCTGTTCTTGAGTATAGTGCAGAGCCTGGGAGGTATTTTAGTGAAGGCTGATAGACGTAACCTGAGTGCAGTGGAGTTACAGGTTGCTGGTGTCAGACACGAGAACTTGCTGAGGTTCTTTGATATCTGTTTGGATGAAGCCCGGTACGTGGAGGGAAGAGGGAGGTCCTAAGGTTGAAGATGATGAGATGGCAGGGTGGTGGACACGTGGAGGGAAGAGGGAGGGTGGTGAAAAGGTGGAGCAGATGAAGGTTAAATCTGGGGTTACTGTGTCGGCTGGGGAAAACCAAACGATAGGCAACCTATTTAAGGAAATTAATTCAAATGGGTTTGAATTAAACAAAATTAAGGTGGGCTCTTCATCTTATGCTGACGTGACAAAGAAGCAGATTGCTTCTGGGAGTAGAATGGCTTGGTCCAAGCCGGTGAAGGTAGTGGGTGGGTCAGGTTGGGCGGCCTGAAGATTAAACCGGGACAAATTTGGAAGAGCCACGTGACAACTTAAAAAGTCACGTGGGTGGGTTGGGCGGGTTGGAAAGTGAATCGGGCCACTCATTTAAGGGCCCACGTGACAACTTAAGTGGTCACATGGGCGGGGCGGGCAGGCCTAATACCGAACACAGGTCTTTTTCGAATGACCCACGTGATAACTTAAGTTGTCACGTGGGTTGGGGTAAGGAGAGACAACATAGACCATTACTAGACAGTGAACTTGGTCTATCGTCGTCCCAAATGGCGAGAATGGATGGGGAACGCTCGCAGCAGCGGAAGCTGGAGAAGGGGAACTTTCAGTGGGTCCCCCGCAGGAACTGTGAGGAGGTTAGCTCCCTGCAATGCTCCTTAGATAGGCCAAATCCAAGATATGCAAGGGAAAGAGCAGAAGAGAGGGAAGAGGTGGATGAAGGCTGGGTGCAACGCAGTGAGGAAGATGAAGATTTGGACGAAAGCTCAGACGATGGTACCAGCGTGGGCAGTGTAAACGACGAAGGTGGCTATGCCGGAGGTGACATGGATGGGTGGAATATTGCAAGCTTATTTTAGGGTGAAGGTTGTAACCAGACTAATTCATCTCCAACACTCCAGAGTGTGCAAGGTACAACAGAAGGGGCAAATCGGGAGAACCTGAAGCAGAGCAAGAACACACCTCTTAGGGGTGATTCAGGGGTAGAGAGGAGAGATCACCAGAGTGACCAAAGGACAGAAGTACTTTCCAACCAACTCAAGGAGATAGACGTTTACCAACCTCTGGAACAAGAGAGGGAGGTCGGGAACAGTCCTTTTCCAACCTTTCCATCAATCCCAGGTAACAAAGTGAATTCGGTTTGTGCTACTAATGTGTCTCTTGTGTCTTTGGCTCCAGATTCCATCCTGGCGCCATGTACTGTAGCCCATGAATATGCAGCCAAGCTAGATGGTGGGTTATCCGAGGTAGTGGAGAAGGAAGTGAAGGACTGTGGGGAGGAGCGGGAAGGGAGGTATAGGAATGAAAAAGTGTGAGAAATCATTGAAAAAGTGTTTAGTGAAGTTGAAGGAATTCTGACTTGGAGGAGGGATGGGGAGGAAGGAAGAGGGGAGGGGTCAGTGGAGAGGAAGGAAAGGAAGGAGGGTAG
>NW_010729136.1:958864-1020756 GCF_000365185.1 Nelumbo nucifera | reverse complement strand
TTAAAATGTGCTGGGTCAAAAGATCAGCCAATTCTCTAGCTGATGGTTTAGCTAAACAAGGGGCAGAAAGGGATTCAATGTTTTGGGCTAAGTTGTAATTTTTTGTCTCTACCTATTCTTTTGTTTTCTTGATTGTACTTGGAAGATAAGTGTGTTTGTCTTCCTTATGTAACCTCTTTGGTGAATTAATGAAATTGTTATTGATAAAAAAAAAGTCTGAAAACCCAAATCTTTAGACAATCTAAATGCATGCCTTGAATAGGCGCCAAAACCAACAAATTGTCTCTGAATGCACCACTATATCTATAGAACAGCAATCTTATCATTGAATAAATTTGGTCAACAACATACTATGGAGTATTAGGAAATGAAAAACTAAAACATGTTTTCTCATTTATTCTTATATTAGGCTTTCTGAATTCTGACCATCAGCTTTCTACTTTTTTTTTGTCATTTTGTTAACCTGATACCAGAGAATCTGCTGATATCATAAGGCTAAAAAACTACAAAACCATAGAATAAGTTGCTGAAAGAAAATTTGTCCCAAGAGAACTTCAATATGTGTTATAAAGCCCATGAGTGTTTGTGTGTATCATTTGGACAAGTGTAATGTAAAGAATTTGAGAGTCAATTTGAAATGACAATCCCAAAAACCTCCCTCAGACTCTCAGAGGTCTCCATATTTTAAGCATCCCGGATACTTGTTACAGAACTAGAATCTTCATAGTTTCTGAATTAGATCCTAGACAACTGGGACTTTTCATAGTATCCCACCTAGATGTAGATTTTCTGTCCAGTTGATTTCTCCATAACTAAGGGATCTAGGATAGTTTCATGGAGGTGGGGCTGGGGGGACTGCTAGCTCCTCAATCATAGATAATTCCCTGGAAATAAAATGGCTCTTGTGCACCTGCATCTTAGAAGCTATCATAGACCCAGAAATTCCTGGTAGCTTTTCCATATGTATCGTTTAATAGTTTCATGATCACTATGCTGAAGTTTATTAGAAAAAGGAACTGCACTGTTCTTATTTGATTTACAGTGTTAGGGAAAAGGACTTTGCAATATAGTAGCCGGAAAATAGTGCACCTGCCATGTGTTACCCAACATATGGAAGGTTGCAGCCTTGCAGGAAGAGAATTTTTTTCAGTATGCCCTCTCTTCTTCACTCTATGGAGCTACATATAAGTAGGAATTTATCTCTTGCACGCAGAAAAGATATAATGAAGGGATAGTTTCATTGTCCTGTTCACTGTGAAGGAAATGTTGACTTATGGCCTCAAATTATAATATGATTAGACAAATTTGCTAACACTGTCACAATATTTTTTTCTTTGTGATAATTGGTGTTCTTTCACCATTTTCTTCATTTTTCTCCTTTATACATTAGGTAATGGCCCCTTATATTTTTCTTACAAAATAATTCCTTAGGGGGGAAAATCACAGGATAATATATACCAACCACAACAATCCTAGTTTCTAATGAGAACATAACTATTATCAATTATGAGCCATTCATCAACAAAATTAGATAGCAATATGCATTTTGATCCAGAAAGCACCACGTAGTCATAGAGCAGCACACTAGAACTGAAAGGAAGAATATTTTAAAGCCAATAAGTAGAATGTGCATACCAATCATGCATGACTCCTATGAATCCACGGTCATAAATAACAGACAAGGTATTAGGCCCACTAGCAGGAACAACATTCATCACCCAACAATCAATCTCTAGATCATGTAATGCTGCCGCAAACCTGAAATGAATTCCACATTCAACCAAACATTAAAAAATAAGAGCAATTGATATTCATCTTTCTTGATAGAAGAAATAAGTAACAAAAAACTTTACCTATCTTGATAGAATAAATAAGAACCAAATATAATGCTTCACCTTTTCTCAAAAGAAAAAATAGTACCAAAAAATGTGAAATACTTCACAAGTGATATAGAAAGAAAATTAATATACTAAGTCCATACCCTCCAAACCCAGCTCGCATGTCCATCACATTCCGTAGCTTTAATGTCTTCCAATGGTAAGCACGAACATAGCTCTCTATTATATCATACCAATATCTTGATTCAGCCCTAAATAACTCCTTTCTGGATATATAAGCATCAAGTTCTATGCTCTGGAGCCTATCTGGTGGATAATGCAGGCGAGCAGGCCATGAAGTAACATTAGCTCCATATCCATTCTCAGGTAGTTGGGTTATACATGCTTTAAGACCAACATACCTGCAAGAGGCATGACAAAAGTGGCAGCTTTGTTAAACCATTTTCTTTCATGTGCACACACAAGAGAGAGAAATAGAGACTTTTTTCTAGACAGAGAGAGAGAGTTACAATGTAAATGGTAACAATAATCATGTAAGCAGATAGAGTTACAATTGAGGAACAAGAAACTGAAATCAAGGTAGCGCATTGAGATAATGCATAACTAGATGGATCCAAATCTCCTAATCAACAAATGAAAAATCCAACTCTCCTAAAAAGGGTGAGGAAAAGACAAGAAAACAAACCCTCAAACAAAAACAAGCCGAAAGATACAATCAGTACAAATCAACAACCGACCATGGGAGAGAAGTCACACTTCTCCACCCTGCCCCTGGCAATATTATCAGCCAAAGAGTTGGCTGGCCTTAGATTTCATCTGAACAAGATGTTCATTCTGGAAGCTGAGGATTTTGGCTTGTCTGATGTGAGAATTTAAGATCCAGGAGTCATAAGAACCTTTGTGCAGTCAACTGATAACAACTTTAGAATCACTTTGTCATCCAACCTCTAAAATCCCAGTTAAAGCATCAATCTAAGACCCTGTGGCAATGCCAAAATCTCTTCTCTAATCTAATTGCAGAACCAAACTTCCTGAGTAAACAAAACCTTCTTTGTTAATACGGAAAACCCTACACAGAAACTTGAAAAATACAAAATCCACTATGCACCATTTTTTTATTTTTTTCTACATCTACTTCTATTATTGAAAGGTGAGTCTCTTCTGTTTACAAGGAACCTTCTACGGAGATTCATGCTTTTCCAAATTGATTACAGACTACCATGCTCTTCTATCCCATAAGAGGTGCTGGAAGTCATTTTGGTGGCACAAGAGGAGGGACAAGTAGAAGTTCACAATACTTTATGGATTTTCTCTGACATCAGTCCATGCAAATGATTCCACAAAACAGATAAAGAGTTCGGCCCTATTGCAAAAAGATTAAGCTATCTCATGGGATGAGAGAGGGAAAAGTATATTTTAAACAAAATTACAAATACACCCAAGTTTGAAGGGGTGGATCCACATATAAGGAAACAAGAATACCCACAGGTGTCAAACCTACAGGGTTAATTGACTATTGCAAATGTTAGATAGAGATAAGGAAAATGATCCATAAGGGATGGCATGGTTCAGGAGAATTTGATCCCAGTGTCAGTATTGTCCTTGTCCTTGATCTTTCTCCAATAGCTAGAGCACAGTATATGATCTTAGTGAAAAGTGGTGTATCTCAGGAAGGCTTTCTATTTCCTAAGCCTCTGGAGAAGGAAGTATATAGTGCCATTGATATTCTTGAAAACAAGATTTCAGTATACAAATGGTCTAGTGGCAGAAGTAAATGGGAGGAGACGATGTTGCATGGAGCCAAACTTTGGAAGGCAAACCAGACTAATGGTCCCAATCTTTCAGATGAAGGATTCAATTAACTCTCTCCAAATCACTTTATCGAGAATATTATTTGTTAATTAAATTTACATATATCAGAAAATAACAGATCCTTGCCCAACGTTGAAGGAGTGGACCTAACCTTGGCATTTTTTGCACAAAATGGCTGCTCTCAGAGTTGAACCAGTATTATCATTCTTGCTAGCCTGAGATTTTACCATTACACCAAGCAATGGCCCATACATATATCATAAAATATTTAATAAAAATAAATAAAAATCAAAATAATTCATAACTTGATTATGCATTAAAGTGTCCAGCAATTCTCTCTTATGTGTTCTGCACTAAAGAATGGATCAATGGGGTAGAACCTTGTAGAATAAGAGTAAACAGAGGAAGAAGAAGAATTTRTTATATTATTCATCAATCTCGTATGTATATATACAAGTTACAAATTCTATGTTAGGAAAGAATATATTAGGAAAGAAGACTAATCAAATTCCTACAATCAAGGTAAATCATATCTCCCTAGTATTTACTTCCTATTTTAGTTATACAGTCTGTAACATCATATCTCCCTAGTATTTACTTCCTATTTTAGTTATACAGTCTGTAACATCATATCTCCCTAGTATTTACTTCCTATTTTAATTATACAGTCTGTAACAAACCTTAAACATCAGGAGTTGATTCCTAATTTAGTATTTTCATTCTAGTGTTACAAATATTCTTCTCCTATGCATTCACAAAAACATACAAATTTATGCTATAGGAGATACCAAACATTATCAGGGTTGTCGCTGGGATCACATAGTGGTGGTTGGGCTCCAACATCACGACTGATATAGCAGCTATTGTTTAAAGGCTTCCGCCATATGGCAATATATCCCTTCTTCTTCACAAGTTCCCAACAAAGGCGTAAAGTAAGGTCCTCCATCTCTGTACATAAATAAACCAAAATATTGATTACTTGTAGCATAGACAGGGTTACTCTGAAAGTCATTATCATGGAATTGGAAAGCTGAATGCATTTAGTAAATTCTTCCTGTTGCGATCCTTTTACATGTAGTTTCAACTATTGCCATTGGCAACATAGAGAAGTTATACAAATGGAGGGGGAGGATGAGGAGAAAGGGGTGGACCGTGGACACAAACAATAAAATGATAATCATGGACTCCACAGCTCCATTAAAGTATTAAACTACCATAGTGAAAAATGCAAGCTTCCTCAAAATGCAACCTTACAATCAGCATTGTCAATGATAAGTTCCCAAAAGCTTGACAGCATATGTTTGGCTAGCTACCTTTCCATTGTTCTTGTAGGTTCTCTTCATGTTTATAAACAGGTTGTGCTGCCCAAGCAAAGTATCCTCCAGCTCTTAGCATCCTGTTGACCTCAAGAAGTAAAATTCCATCTTCACAACAAACAGGAAAAAAGGAAGCATGATCAACACCAAAAAGAAAAGATATGCCAATCAAGCATTCAACAGAGACAAACATACAACGTATATGCATATATAGATGTGTCTATGGAGGTATTCATGCAACTTTCATACTTATGGCTGTGTCTAAATGGTGCTGTAAATTTGTCAATTATAAGACTTTAAAATAACAAAAGTGATTTGAACTTCAAATGTGAAATAAACAAACTGTACCATCTCGGGTCCAATTAATTCTACATCTTGAACAGTGTATCAAGTCAAAAGCCTGGCTGGGATACAACAAACGATGGGTTGCAAAAGCAGCCACCATAGCAGGAACACCACGCTCTAAAGCAAATTGAATCTGATTTTCATGAACATCTTTTGGTGCTATGGACAGAGTGGTCACATTACGTGCAAGAAGAAAAGCACCAAAGCTAGCTACTCCACAACCAATATCCAAGGCAACTCGGGTATGACGACCAAATGCAATATCAGGAACCATCTGAATAGAGAAGATGACAAATGATGTCACGCAGGAAGACAGTCATAAATGAGTACATATCTGTCTCCTAATAAATCTGAAATTTGAAAGAGACACACCTGTGAAATCTGATCCAAATACTGATCTGCCCCATGGATAAACTGTGTTCCACCTCCTGGAAATTTAAACTTATCATTCTCTTTCAATATCCAATTTTGACCTCCTTTATCATCGACCAAACGGGTATGTGGTACATTACTGAACCAAACCTGTAATTATATTCCCAAGTTTATAAAGAAAGTGTCTTTGTACCAAATGGTCAAAAATGAAGATGCAAGAAATAGTGAAAACAACTTTTTCACAGTCATTCACAGGAAATGGATTGACTAACTTAACAACTGGTTAAAGACATGAAAAAAAAAACTAATTTAAGACAGGGGCCTGGGAAATGTTGACTAACAAATTAGCTCATGGTGATAGATGGTTCAAATTGAATGTTTTGGAAGATATGAGATGGTTGATAGGATAAAAAGGGAATGGAATGTGGAAAGTTAGACAGTTAGACTTCCTGAATCCTAACTAAACCAATGAATGAAGTTTTAAAATAAAATGCAGCATTTTCTGAAGAAAAAGACAAAAACAGAAACTGCCTGACTTGGAAGGTTGAGAAACCTGTAAAACAAGATTACTTTCCACATATAGCAAGAAGTTCCTACTAGAGGAACTAATATTATTTGCAGAACAATATGATGGGTTTTTCATGCTTATCAATGATTCTTAAATGGATATTAACACAAAGAAAGAAATGGCAAAAGCCCAATTTTGATTAGAAATAAAACACAGATTCACTTGAAACTTTAGTTAACCAAAATGCAGATAGTGTTTCCTAGTTTATTTTAAAATTTGGTTATCACAAACAACAAAGCTTCTGGTTGGTCTACCTTAGGTATATGTATATTTGTATATGTTTTTGTCATACTAACTGTAATATAATTTCCTATAGGCTGCTTTTGGTAGAGGTGTAAAGTCGATGTATTTATTACATCGCTCTCTCTCTCTCTCTTCTCCTTCTCTCTCGCTTGCTCGCTCTCTATCTCTCTTCTCCTTCTTCTTCTTCTTCTTCTCTCTCTCTCTCTCTCTCTCCTAACAGCAGGTGGTGTCTATCGGCGGCACCGGAGCAAATCCAGATGGGCATTCTCCAACGGGGTTTGATTGGGGGAACTTGGAGGCCGATTCAGGTGGGTGTTCTCTGCTTGGGCGTTCTCCTTCACCGCCACCACCTCCAACGGGGTTTGATTGGGGGAACTTGGAGGCCAATTCAGATGGGCGTTCTCTGCTTCTGGGCATTTTGCTCCTCCATGGCTGCAGCATCTCGTCATTCCTGGGCGTTTTTCTCCCATTGGTGGCTCTGTCTTTTTGCCCCTTTCTCTCTTCCGAGCTTCTGAGAAGGGAGATCTTTACACCCCGGTTCCGCCCCTCTCTCTCTCTCTCTCTCTCCCTCCCTCTCTGATAAATCTCCCGCTGCAACAAGATATAACCAAACAGGACGAGTGTAAATGGGCACAATGGCCGGTCCATATTTTACACTCACACCGAACCATCATTTCTCAACTTCATCGGTGTAAAAGTGCATTTACACCGGAAACAAATGCAGCCTTATTGAAAACTCACCGTTTTTTGTCCATTAAATTTCATCTTACATCCTTTAATATAGATGGTTCATGCTTCAATCTTAATATTGTTTTGGAAAAGAAAAGGCACAAATTACAAGAAAAAAATGAGAGAGATCTATAACTAGAAGCTGATCACAATTTAATAAATAAATTGTGAAGAACAAACACTTGACTGTAAATTGATCACACATTGCAAGAAGACTTTCTTTATCTGTAAACTCATGGTTAAAGACCAACTTGTACTTGAATGAATATCACAATTTATTTTTCTTTGATATTTGCAGGACTTAAGTCCAACCTTGTCCAACATACTTTGCACCTTCAGGCCAAAATTTTCTCTCCATTACCTTATTTTCTTCTCTGGCAAGTGCATTTTTTATCAAGTGTAAGACGGGCTACCAATATACAAGAGTACTATAACATAAGGTGAGGGGACTGCATCTTCAGACTCCATGCATTAAAGAAACACCGGAAACGAAGCAATCAATCATATGGCTTTTGAAATAAAACATTAATTTCTATTTATTTCTTTTTTCACATTCTTTTGGCATGCTTATAAATTCTAATTATTTTTCCAACAAAGTTATACAGCAACAGTTGTTTCACATGCAACAAGAAAAGTGTGAATGCAAATTCACAGCTCTGAGATTACAGACAAATGCTGGACTGAAACTTTTGTAGAAAACAGGGGTAAGTCCAATAACTAGACCTAGAGCATAACTAAGAGAACTCCCTCACTGGCTTCGGCAAATCTATCGTTTCGCTTCAGTATGGAGAACAGTAAAATGTTAGAAAGCTAAAACATTAGAGCTTGCATAACAAGCAATTTAGTTGCAAGATCATATTATTGACTACAATTGAAGTAATTGAACACCAGAACAATCTCGAAATGTGATCTACCAATTGAAAGGGAAATGTATGATTTGTACCACATCTCTGCTCTTCGGCCACGGAATGGGAATCTTGTAATCCTTAGGCGCAGGAACCAAACAATTCAAACCCTTCCCCTCCCCAGGACAATGCCGTTCATACTTCTCCCCTTTCTCTGTCGAATTCAACTTCTGAATCTCCTCTACGTTATCTAAACAAGGTATATACTCCGTCATACTCTCCGGACACAGCTCAAATCTCTCAATCTTAAGCTTAACCTTAACTTCTCCGCTGCTGCCACCATTTCCATCATCCCCCCTCCCATCCTGTCGACTCAAATTGCCCAAACTCTGAATCAACTCCGGATCAAATTCACCTACCTCAAATTCCTCCGACATCGTCCCAGTCTCATCCAAAATCCCCGTTTTATCCACCGCAGCCGGTGGTGGTGGCGGCGGCAACGTCAATGTCGGTAGCAGTGGTGGTGGCAGAGGAGGATTCGTCGTCTCTAAAGTTTGATTGGGTGTGATAGAAGCAAGACCAAACGTTTTGTTGGCGTTGGGAGAAAGAGCCACAGATGGGGTTTGAGCAACAACAGGGTTTTGCTGGTGGGAGCTGAAGTAGATGAGCTGTTGGTACCCATCTGAGTAGTGCCTTCCGAGGTAAAACAGAGCAAAGGAAATGAGAGCGAAAGCTGAGACCTTCGTGAAAAAAGAAGCTCTCAGGAATTCCGGGATGTTAAAGCCTTTCATGGCTTCATGAACCCTTCTTCCAGAGAAGTAGCAGAAGAATTAGAGAGTGCTTGTTCAGAAGAAAGTTTAGAATATTTTCTGATCTCTTTAAATCCAAAGTTTTGTTTGTGTGAGAAAGAAAACTAGCAGAAGAATTAGAGAGTGCTCGTTAATATGGCTGTCGAAACTTGAAAGGTGGCGAGCTAGAACTGATCTCGTTATCGGTTGCAGAGACCAGAGAGTACTTTGCGCAAGCTCTGTGCGGTGGACTGTGGATGAAACGGGAAATTCCAGTAGAGACAACGATAAAGTGTAACTGCATCATAATTGAATGATAATTACGATGGAAGGCTTTCCACATGTAGACCCAACCAATAGGGCCCACTTAATACCGCGTCCAATTTTAAGCATATCAGACGGTGAAGAAATTTTATATAGATAGATTTATTTATATTGTACATTCGTATTTAGCAATATTGCTCATTTCAAAAATGGAAAAAATCAAAACTATAAAAGACAGCTGCTCTGCTTCGTTACTGCTGGTCTGCTTTTGTGTCTAAAGAGTGAATGTTTGGATGCAGGGATCGATCACTAGTTAGTCCTTGATCTGTGTTGATCGTGAACGAGAAAAAGCTCGCCGGAATGAATTGCATGAGAAGGAACGAAGCAAAATACAGCATAGGAGTTCGAATCTGCTCACCACAACGTTCATCCAGCCGCACGTTAGGAATACTTCTTCTACTTTATATCGCCAATATTCCAGATGTGCGGCTGAACAAACGTGGTCAGCAATATGATGTGATGAGCAGATCTGGACTCGCAAAGAAGACGTCATGCGTGGTGCGATGAACCTGATTTGTAAAGGCAGAGTAAAACAAAATAAATTGATAACTGTTTAATTATTATAACGAAGTAATACAATGTTGTTTTAAATAATTAATTTTTATGTTAGTAATTTGTTATAAAAATAACTTAATAACTTAGATTAATTATATTAATATTTTTTTAAAAAAATAATAAATTATTATTAATTATTTCATGAAATAATTATTTTTTATATTATCCGTTAGTGTTCTATTTTTTATTTTACTTTATTAATGATTAAGTGTTACATTTTTTTGTAAAATTATTTAAATATTACCAACTCCTTGGCAGAACTAAATGCAATAATAGAATGAGGATGTAAATGAACTTTTGGGGTTATTTTCAGTACCCAAATGTGAAGTGAGATTTTGGTATAGGTCAAAGTCCAAGGAAAGTTTGTATAGAATAGACTTGGGATCGAATCTTGCCTGCGCCAATGTTGCGAGTTATAGGTTTCTATTAGGGCTGTTTATGGGTCGGGTTGGGTCGATTATTGAGGTTTTTTCAACCGACCCAACCTAGTCGGGTTACCTGAGATGGAAATCGAAATCGACCCAGTGTTAAGTAAAATTGATCTGATCAGTTTGAGTCGGGTTGGATTGGTTTCGGCTCTAAGTTCATCCATGCCCCCCATGGCCACCTAGTTTTCTGGAAATATATTTAAAATTGAAATATGTATTTTAGAAATATATATATATATATATATATAAACAAAAATATACATACAAATATATTGGAATATATATTTTCTAGAAATATATATCTGACATATTTCATAATATATATTTTTTAGATATAGATATTGGAATATATATTTTCAGATATTTCAGTTTTTAGTTAAGTAGGAACTAAGTCGATTCGGTTCGGATCGGTTTCCGATTTTCACACAAGAAAACCGAAACCGATCCGAACCATCGATTTATGAATTTGTACAACCCGAAACCGACCGGTGCTGATGAAAACCCGGCCGACTCGGGTTGGGTCGGTCCAGGTTGGTCGGTTTGGTTGGGTTGGGTCTTCTTATGAACAACCCTAGTTTCTGGGATGGTCCCCCTATTATGTAGCACCATGGAGGAAAAGAAAAGTTCAGGGAGGCCACAACGGCAACCCAAGCTCATGTTGTGCCACAAGTTCGGGTCAGGTGGGCTATAGGTCGTGCCATAGCCCATGTCAGGTTAAGCTATGGGTTGGGGCCGAATTGGGCCAAACTGATTTTTTTTACCCTTTGATTTTTTTTATTTCTTTAAGTAAACACTAAAACTAAAATACTTCACTCCCTTTAATTTATTTGAGCTTTGGGAACAAATTGGAAAATAAAAAAAAAATCTAACAAAGAAATGAAAAAATACTTAAATACTTAATAAAATACAAAATGGACAACAAATTAGAAAAAATAGGAATTTTATTTCTTGAATTTGAGCAATATAATGGTCAATGGATGAATGAAATATAGAAAATTGAATAAAACATAAAAAATTAATACAATTATAAATTGAAAATAAAATTACATTGTTGAAAAAATAACAACTAATTTAAATAAAATTGGAAAAAAATGCAATAATTGAAATATTGAGTATACAAAAAATAAAAAATATTGACTTCATCAATTTCTTCAAGTTCCACCTCCACCTTCATCTTCATCTAATCATCTCATTGATTTTCATCATCTGCTTCAGGTGAAACATCATGTGTAATGTCATGCCCTCCTTTGTCTTGTAATCTATTCTCAGCATCCAGTCAATCTTTAAAACAAATGCACATCTCCTAGTTTTCATCATTATGCAAATTCTCTTGTCATCCGACACCCTAGTATCTGCACTGAAACAAGACTCCAATGAAATTGTAGACACCGGAGGGATTAATAAATCATGTGCCATGGCAGTAAGGACTGGATAGTTTTTTTCATGTCCTCTCCACTAGGCTAAAATATCAAAACCATCTCATTCCTTTGACACACAGGAATCAACTAAACTAGAAAAACTTGCTTGTAAATAAAAATTAAGTTCAGTAAATGAACTTGTTGATGAAGTGGTAGTAGATTTCTGACTCTTATTTATTAGAGACCGAATTTTGTCTTTTTCACTACTAGTACTACTTGTTTCAGAAATGGAACTTGCATCTGTACAAGATTTACTATGCCTTACCATTTGACATTCATATAAACTATACATTTCAAATAATAAACTATTATTTTCTTCTTTTCTATTTCCACTTCCATCAACATTGTAACACGTAGATGGTTTAAATGACGTACAAAAAAGTAACGGGCGGAAGTTATATTCCCTTACTTATTTTCTCAACATTTTTTCAACCAAAAAGAAACTTTAAACTTACCTGCCGAGCTTTGGCATTGAGGATCTGTCAAACAAAAGGTGATGGACTATTACACCAACTCGATTTAATTTTGTAGTTCACTACTCCACTTATAGCTTTAATTTGTAGAAAAACAAATGAATTAGTGTGTACTGTAATAAATTCATACGGTATTAATGCTTGTTACTAAATTGTTTAGGGTCCGTTTGGTTCGTAGATGGAATTGGATTTGAAATGGTTTATTCCTATGGTTCGTTTAGACCTGTCAAATGGGTTGTGCTAGGCCGGCATGACGCGGCATGTATGCGGCCTGCACAAAGTGTGGGTTAGGTGTAGCCCACGGGCTATACCAAGTCTTGCCTCCCTCCCTTGGGATAATTTGGGGGTTGGCCCAACATGGCCCACGCAACCCAAGCTTGTACGGGTCCATGTCGTGTCGTAGGTCGAGCTTAGACCTGTTCATGGGCCAGGTCGGGCTCGGGCCGAGCTTTTGCTCTTTATTAATATAAACTTTTCAGACCCGAGCCCGAGCCCAGCCCGACCAACAGGCCTAAAACTTGGGCCCGAGCCCGGCCCTCATAAAAAGCCCGAAGCCCGGGCCCGAGCCCAAAGCCCGACTTGGGAGTCTGAGCGCCGGTGCCCTTTGAGGATTGAGAGAATGGTGTTGTTGAGTTCGTCGATTCCTAGGAGTCTGAGAGTGAAAATAGAAACCCAGAAAGTGAGAAAATAGAAGATGAAAACAATGCCGACTAGAGAGAGAGATCACTGCGAGAGAGACGATCTAGATCTGGTGGTGCTAGCCGCCGGTGCCTGAGTTCGCATAATGAAAATGGTGCGCCTGGGTTCTGGTGGCACCGGTTGGAGAGAGAACTAAGAATGAGAATAAAGAAGATGAAAACGGTGCCAGCTAGAGAGAGAGAGAGAGAGAGATCACCGCCAAAGAGAGAGATGACTAGTTCTAGTGGAGTCGGTCGTCGGTGACTGAGTTCGCAAGTGCAGTTGGGTTCACCGGTTCTGAGAGTTGAGAGGGAGAAATGAGAGTCGCCGCTTCTGAGAGTGAGAGTGAGAAAGGAGAATGAAAAGAAAAATTTTAAATATTTAGGGTTAGGGTTAGGTAGTTTAGGAAAAGTCGGGCCGGGCCGGGCTTTTTTAACAAATCCCGAGCCCGGCCCGTAAAATAGTCGGCCTTGGGCTTTTAGGCCCGAGGTCAAGCCCGCGGGCTAAAACACATGCCCAATCCCGTCCGGGGGCCGGGCCGAGCCGCAAACCAGGCCAAACTATGAGAGGTCCATTTAAAAAAAAATTGAAAAAAATGTTTAAAACTCAAGGCTCGACACGACCCACGTATTATCGTATCGAGTTACAGGCCATACAACCCAATTTACAACTAGATCTATTTTATTTAGATAAAAATTAGAATCAACTAAAATGAGATTTCATTCCAAGGGAGGAGGGAAATTGCCATTCCCTCCTGAAAACATGAAAACAAGAAAGGGTTGACAATCCGTTGTTAAATCTGTTGAAGTCGCTGTAGATATAGAGTACTGTAAAATATCAAAAGAAAAGAAAAACATTAGATTAAAGACATGGAATGCAATGAGTATAAATTTTTTTGACATAATAGATTTTTGGCTGTTCGAACTCTTACCTTATTTTTGCCTTCTGAAAATGCAAAGGTTTTTCCCTTTTGCGCTTTTGGAGCAGTTCATCAACAACAAAGCTTAGTGGGTAAGCTTAAAGTTTTACTTTTATTTTTTGGGTTGAAAAATGTAGAGAAAATTAGTAACGGGAGTTAACACTCCCATCCTTTACTTTTTTTATATCACTTAAACCACTCACGTGTTACAATGTGGATGAAAGTGTAACCCGCGTTATAACATGTAGATGTGTAGCCCATTCCGACTCATATACATAAATTCCTGTTTACTTTTGTTTTAAGCTTCACCTTGTATTGTTTGTTTGCAATTCAAATGAAGTAAAACAAAACCTATAGCAAAATATAGTAACATTTGAAATAAATCAAAATTTGCAATTTTCTCATTTGAACTCCTATATTGTAGTAGTATAAATGAAAATGAATTGCAAACAAATTGAGGCTAAATAGGGCTCTTATGAATCATATCTACTTATTTAAACATTATAAAAATATAAATTTATTTTGCACATAACTTTTACGAAAAAAACAGAAAAAATGTTAAAAATGAAAAACTCTAGAAAATTATTCAAATTTAACTTTTTTTTCCTGTAATGAGGCTTTGGCCCCATAGGAGCAAGGTGCTATACACCAAACCTGTAGTTAACAGGTTAGTCGGTGTTAGTAAGGGTGATAATGGACCAGTTTGGGTTGGACCCGTCTAAACCAAATTCAATTTGGATAGATTGGACCGTCCAACAAGACATATTGAATTGGACCAATCCAGATTTAATGATCCAAAGTATTTATTGGATTGGATTAGATCTGGTCTGTCCATAATAAATTTATATTGGATTGGGTTGGATTGAGTCAATATCTGACCCATTGATATAAGATAAGAATATAAGTGCCAATGGACTGGGTTTGGGTTGAAACTGATCTAAATTAAAACGAATTTAAACAGATTGAACAGTCCAGACATTAAATTAGATCAGTCCAAAATGATTCAAAATATTTATTGGATTGGATTGAACCTGGTCCGTTTGTAAAAGATTCACATTGGACTGGACCGGATTGGACCAAATCCAGTCCAATTGACATCCCTAGGTGTTAGTGCCTGTTTGGGAGGGCTGAAGGCTGAAGCACAGCAGCTTTGGCATTCTAAAATGAGCCCCAGATGAACAGCCTAGTTATGTTTGGTAAAATCCGGGGAGCTTGAATTGGCCATCAGTCAGTCATATCAAGCGCTGTCCTCTTCAACCTCCTAGACTGAAGCACTTCAAAGTAGTTGAATCTTCAGCTCAGCCCTCACAAATGGGCTTTTAGCAAATAATCTATGATGGGGATAATGAAAGGTACATATGAGGCCCATTAGCCAGACTGCAGAGAGTCAGCAGTTCCATAAGATCAATCCTGTTTCTTAAATGGTACAAGAGGCCTGGAGGTCGAAGTGAGTAGGGCCAGGTGGGTCTGGCTGAAATACCAATGCTAAGCCGAACATGATATTTTGAGTCAAATTAGGGCCCTAATCCGGCAATTCTATTGGTCTCAAGCCCATCTTATCTAAAGAGAGCTTGGCCCATCCCAAAATTAAAATGTGGTATGACATCCTTTCACTGGATTTAGTCTTGGGCCCTAAGGCTCGGTTTGGAAGGAGTACAAATACAAATATGTATAGTGTAGAGTGTAAAACCTTGTATTTTGTTTGTATTTATACTATACATATTTGTATTTGTACTCCTTTCAAATTGAGCCTAAGTCTCTATTTGAGAAGAGTGTGAATATAAATATGCATAATGCAAATATAAGGTTTGGAAATGTTATTTACAAGGTTTTGCATTGAATATATTTGTATTTATACTCTTCTTAAACTCAGCCTAAGGAAAGAGTAAAAATACAAATATATAAAGTGCAAAACCTTGTATTTTATAATATTTTGTATATATTTATATTGTATATATTCGTATTTGTACTCTTTCCAAACTGAACATAAGGCTCCATTTGAAAGGAGTACAAATACAAATATGTAGAGCGTAAAACCTTTTATTTTGTATGTATTTATAAGCTCAGTTTGGGAGGAGTACAAATACAAATATATAAAGTCCAAGACCTTGTATTTTGTATTATTTTGTATATATATATTTATATTGTACATATTTGTATTTGCACTCTTTCCAAACTAAGCATAAAGAAAAAAGATATTAAAAATTTTATTTTAGACTGTCTTGTCATGGGTGATGGGATACTTTGTATAGAATTCATCCTGAAGGCATGATCTAATATCCATGCTTTATTAGACTAAAACACTTAAATTCTAAGGATTTATGATGAAACATGTGCATCCAAGTGGGCTAGAGGAGTTAGGGCCGTTAGGCAACAACATTTGGGAGTGCTTCTCCGATGGGTTTTTTGTGCTTCACATTGGGGAAGTAAAAAATCAATCAAATAATCATTTAGACTATGTTTGGTTGCAATGCAATTTTATTTGCACTAACACAAATGCATAGGAGTGCAAATGTAAAAAAAATGCAAATTTTGTTTTAGATTTTACTTTATCCTGCTTCATGTCTTAATTTACTTCATTTATACTGCAACCAAACAAAATAAGCTAAAATTTGAAACAAAAATAGGTCAGAATTTACACTCAAATCATTTGCATTGCCATAGTTTTGCATCAGTGCAAATTTATTTGCATTGCAACCAAACACAACCTTAGTTGCTTTTGAAATTTGCAAGCAATTGTTTTGAACAAAAAAAAAGCTGGTGCCAGCCAAAACACCAAAAAATTACTTTTCCATAAAAGCTCATTTAAAGAGAATCAAAAGGATTTAATGGGGAGGAGAGATGTTACAAGCATTAACTATTGGGGACATATATTGGTAGATAGATAAATATAGTAATGATGGATTTTAATAGAGACAATTAAAACCTAAGAGAGATTTAATTTATACTTATAGTACTTTTAATAATTGAATTTAAAAGCAAATAGCCATATGTATGAGAAATGAGGGGAGAAAGAGGCCCGTGTGAAATTTGTGGTGAGAGGACCCCTCTCAGAAAAATTTAATTTATACTTATGGTATTTTTAATAAGGGGAGAAGGGGAGGAGCCTTTCCTACCCACTCCAATTCACGGCCGTAAAGAGTGGGTAGGAAATCCGGAGTAGAAGGGGAGCTTTTTCGTGAGAGGGCCCCTCACTTCCTCTCTTTCCTCTTTCTAATATAGATATAGATGTGTGGTTCAAGGCATCCAGGCCACATGATGATTTCAAGTCCATATATTCCATGTTTTTATTTCCATTGTCCATAAATGAGAAAGCTTTAATTTATTACTTTAAATTTTACCCAAAAAGAGAGATTTATTTGGGCATGCAACAAGGGTTTTCGGTTTCATACTTGCACCATAATAAAGGATGACCAAGAGGAAAAAAATGTTTGTAAGGCTCTGTTTGGGAAGAGTGTAAATATATAAATATGTTCAGCACAAGTATACAAGGTTTAGAAATGTAAATATGGACTATATACAGGGTTTGGACCCAACAAATTTGTACTTCCCAAACAGAACCTAAAGGGCTGAAACTAATTTGTCATGTAAGAGATTCATCGGCTACTTTGCCTTCTGTACTAAATAACTGACTAATAGATTCGAGCCCACATCTCCTGAAAGTGAAAATCATGTGAATACCCTAAGAGCATGGCATCCACTTACACATTGAGAATATTTCACATACTTATGACTCAGTTTGGAAGGCGTATAAATGTAAATTTGTAGAGTGTAAAACCTTATATTTTATATTATTTTGTATGTATTTGTATTCTACAAGTTTGCATTTGCACTCCTTTCAAATTAAGCCTATGTAATGAGAAGTACATAAATCAACTACTTAGTATGAGAACCAATTGATGGTGGCTTAGTTGATAGGTTCTTTAGTTACTTATAGCAAAGACTTGGGATCAAATTCCATTGCCATTAAGGTTAGGGGGGTTAAGGTTTGGGAGATGGGCTACCCTCTATGGTTGTGTGGTCTTATAAAGTCAAAAAATGTGCTTAACATGAGACCAATAACCAAGTTAAAAAACAATTTCAAAATTGAACTGATAAGATAACCAAAGGCTCATGTTAAATGTTTTCTTACTGCATTTTATTGTTGAACCAAAAGAATTTATGAAATAAATCTATATTAAAGTATTAAAAATAGAGAAAAACTAATAATCCATGGAAAGAGCAAGGTTTAAAGTATTGATATGCTTGAATAGGCATATCAGGTGTTTCGATACTTCATAACTTCTTTTTGAGTTTTTTTTTTTCAAAAATGTTTCAGGGGATCAGTTTTAGGCTTGCCTACCCCCTAAAAGTGCCCAAATTTCGAAACACCCCTTATTTGGGGTTTCGAGTAGCTATTGATATGATATGTTACCTGATAAAGGGCGTATTGTATCGAAAATTTGAACCTTGGAAGGAGAAATGGTTTCTTTAGACTTTTATATAAAACGAAAATTGGTTCACCCCATTTACTAGTGGGAAAATTTGGGCTTTGGCATTAGTTTGGGACCAAGCTAGGGTTTGTATTTAGGTTGACCCTTAGCCTAACCCAATCCATTTAATTTACACCCCTACTTTATTAGAGAAAGACAAAAGGGATTAAAAGAGATTTAAGAGAAAAATATAGATTCAATAGGGAGGGGAGATGTTACAAACATTGACTATTAAAGTGAGAGAGAGAGAAGAATGGTCTTATTAGAGAGTAAATATAGATTTTATGAGAGACAAAGAAGACTCATGGTAGTTTTTAATTTTGCCTTGTTATACTTTTAATTATTTCATTTAAAAATAAGAAGAAACATATATAAGTCTAAATGCCATAAATTTATGGCAAAATATTTTTATATGTATTTTGGATGTTAAAGTTTGGGCCTTCGTTTTAGGGTTTTCAAACACTTGTCTTTGTTGGAAATGAACCTGCTATCTAAAATCCGAGCTAAATGAGCCCAAGCAACTCATTGAACAAATGCATGCTCAAGTTCACCTCCGCAGGGAAGGACCAAGCAACTCACCGACTCATAAGGCTGTAGAAGACTAATTAAATTTAACCCGAATCAAATTTGAATCGGATGTCACTCTCTTGAATTCGGATGTTGTTCAGTCATAATCAGATCAAAATTGGATAATCTGTTTATTAATCCCATCAAAACTATATATGACACACACAACAAATATATAAAAGACCCTTTCTAAAATTTAATTTAAACTTTTGTGGAATTATGACTCAGTTTCGAAAAAAAGAGTACAAATATATTATAAATACATACAAAAGCATTGTTTTCAAAACTGAACCGGATTGGACAGTTAGACCAGAAAAACGGGAACTGGTCAGGTGATTAGTTTTGGTTTTCTTCAAAACTGTTGATTTTGGTCAGCAAACCACTGACTCGGATGGTTAATCGTTTGAACGGTTTTGACCAATTTTAAATTTTTTTATTTTCTTGTTAGAACGGGCCGATCGTTCGGTTTGAACGGTCGGACCATTTGACCCAATAACTGAACCCCTAACCAATTCGGTCTCCAGATCGATTTTAAAAACCATGTACAAAATAATACAAAATATAAGGTTTTGTACTTTACATATTTGTGTTTGTACTTTTTTTTTTCAAACTGAGACTAAGTGAAATTTAGGATTTAGATAAACTTAATATGTATATATATTATTAATGAATAAAACTTATTTAAAAACCTCAATTAACATTTTAAGTTTTTAAGTTAAATAATTCCTTAAGATAATATCAAACCTTATTAAATTTTAGCAAAAAATTATAGATGAATCTTTGTTTATTCACACTTTAAGCCCAATAAAATTGTGCGTGTAGAATCATCGCCAATTCTTATCGAATCGGATACAGATAATGCCCATATCTAAATTTGATTCAATCCGATCCGTTGAATCATCGTTGACACGGCTTCATTATCCATCGTCCGAACTCCGAAGTAGCCCTCTCTCCTTCCACGAAGGGCAGAAATAAAATTCTAAAGGATCGTCAAACACGTCCTTGGGTCCTTCCACGAAGTTCTCATTTGACGACCGATCGAAACCAATCCACAGAGAGAGTTTCTGTGAGTGTGAGCCGACTACCTATAAAATTGAGAACGTCTACAGAAACTGAGTGAATCATATTTTAATGCATGGTGGGAAATGAGAATTGGGAAAGGACTAAGGAGGGTGAACCACGGGCACGTAGCCAGCAAACAATTCTTTACTCTCAACTAGTTCAAACGATATCATTTTCTGCAGGACTTTGACTCTTCACTTTTATAATAGATAGTTGCTCCTGATTTGGCTTTTCCTTTTTAATGTGTTTGTCCCAGAAGCATGCAAAACTTGATTCTGAATTTCTTCTGAGAGTGAGTCATAGGAATGGCAACGTGTTCCTCACCCTAATTTAGAGATAAATCTCCCTTCCGACCCTGATCTAAAAATTGTCCTATATCCTCGATCCGCAATGGAAATAGGTGTCGGGACTAATCCTCAAATTTATTTTAATTAACAGAATTTTTTGAAATAAATTTACTTAAAATAAAATAAAATTTTAAACACATTTTGATATATAATAAATAATAGTTAATATATATATATATATATATATGGGATTCGGGTCAGAGTAGGGTGAGGGTTTCATTCTCCACCCCTATCCCCAACCCCATCGGGTCAGGGAGGTTGGGTATCCGGAGGGAATGGAGAAAATTGTCATTATAGAGAGAGAGAGAAAAAGAGTAATAAAGTTTATAACATTGATCATTCTAATCTTATCCTGTTTATAAGTCCAAAAAAATCCCATTTACATATAATAAAACAATGTAATATGTAAATTCGTCTAAGTTTCCATTGTAAAATAAATAATATGATTCGAATTCGATTTGATATGCGATGGATCCTTAAAAAGGTTGTCAATCAAATTTGAATTTTATTGAATATTCAAGGGGGTTTTCTACGACGTGTGTTGGTTTTGTTTTTGAAAACCAAAACAACCTTCACATCATTTGCTAATGTAGCAGTTGTTATTGTTTTCAAAAACAAAGACCAACCATGTTGTCAAACACCCTTAAATATTTGAATTTGAACAATTAATTCGAGTGTTAGATCGACTATTACACCCATTATAAATAAAAAATAACCTGTAAAATAATTTGATAAGAAAAAAATAAAGGGTATTTAAGGAATTTTATGTATATATTAATAGGCATATTTCTTATAATGCCCCTATGATTTAATAAATTGACTAACTCTACTCTTATTGTTTATATATTATTTTAAAGTACCCTTAAGTTTTTTGACAATTATCTAAAACCTCCCTTATCATTAATTTTCCGTCACTCAGTTTACATGTGACATCATGTGGCTGATATATTTTAAAAAATTCCTAAAATACTGTCAAACTGTTCCTTGATTTTTCAATATTAATTTAAAGTTCGAATGATAATACAATGGAATTCAAATGATTTCTTGTAGGAATGGGCCTATAGTCCAAGGGCTTCATGCCTTACAAGAGCTATCCCCGACAAGACCCTTTTTTACCTCCAGTTGTCGAAGCCCAAAAACAAAGCTCTTTGTATCATGCAGGCCCTCTATTCTATTTTTTCTCACGAAATTTTGATTGTCTCAATTTTCCAACCAAAAAGAGATGAAAACAGTAAGGTTCTCCATTAGTGCTTAACGAACTATGTCAATTGTCAAGAAATTTAGGAATACTTTAAGATAATATGTAAATAGTAAGGATAAAGTTAGTCAATTTCCTAAACCATAAGGGTACTTTAAAAATTTACCCTAAATTAATTCTATAATAAGTTCAAATATTTATTGGGTCAGGCAATATTCAATATATATTTTATACCTGAATTCAACTGATTACCATATTACAATCATCCAAGTTCAATTTCATTACGTCAAATCTCAAATGATTTTTAGATACCATTTACACCCCTGATTGCCATATCACCAAGAGAAACAAACCACATATCTAAGCTTCATAAGTAAGGGCCTGTTTGGCAAGTCTTTTTTGGGAAGATCTTCTAGTAGTTCTGACAGCCAAAAGACACATTAAGCTTTTGCACGAAGATATAAGCAACAAAGATCTAGTTTGGCGTATACATGTCTTTCCATGTTTTTCCGCGTGAGAATAAAATGCGCAAAGCTTCATTTGGAGCTTCTCAAAATCAGGCCAAAATGGGCTTCTTGCATGTTTTCGACGCTCTAGCTTTTGAAGACTAAATCTTCTGCAACCAAATGAGAATAGACTGAAAATTGGTCTACCTGACTTATAAACAGATGAAAGACTGTACAGAAAAAACGCACAAAACAGGCCCTAAGTTTCCTATCATGAAATGGAGAGGAGCATCATGTTCTTGAACTCCTCGAAATCAATCCTTCCATCCAAATTTGTGTCAAACTTGCCAATGAGTTGCCTGCAATCCCCATAACTCTCCGACCAAAGCCCCAGCCTCGCCAGCAGGCTCTGCAGCTCCTCGCAGGAAATGAACCCGTCATTATTCAGGTCGAACACCTTGAAGGCCTCGACCAAGTCTGTGTCTTCCTCCTCGTCCTCCTCGGCCGGCTTAGATATTGACTGATTGTAGAGGTGTATGAATTCTTGTAAGCCCAGGCTCCTTCCTCCTACAATCTCTTCAAGCTCGTCTAGGCCTATGTGGACACCAACCTTGTCAAGGAACCATGTTAGTTCACCAATGCAAACTCGACCGTCGCCATTGAGGTCCAGTGCCACAAATATTCTCTCCAAGTCTGATTGATGTATGTGAGACATTTTTGGGAAACACAGCACCAAACAGGTGAGAGACGAAATTAATATATATAGAGAAAAAGGTGTGGACTGTGGAGGAATGCATGGAGGTAAGGGTTCTAAATATACCTCGTGAATTGAAGAATAAATTCAATTATAATAATTAATTTTCATGTGGAGAGAATTGATTATTATTGAACTAGTCTGGTCGACGCAGAAAGGTGATGGATATTTCCATGTTGACTAAGGAAAATGTTGAATATTTCCAGCAGAGTTAAATTCGTAATTGTAGCTCTCATCTTTCATGGACTCCCGCAGTCTAATGCCTCATAATGCCTCACAGTACATGCCGATCGATCTGGGAACATCTTCTACGTTAGAATTGTGGGGCGCTGACGTGAATTCATCTAAAATATGAATTGTATAAGAGAAAAAACGATTTGACACACTAACGTAAGAGAACTTTCGTTCCTTTTAAAGAGAAAAGTTCTTTTCCACTAACGTGTATCATCTGGATGTATTGTGGAAAATGCATCAGTTAATCTTGACGATGTGATATAAGATTCCTTTGAAACGTCTGTGTTGGGATCACAATGAAATTAAAGCACTAGAGAGTAATTCACTGCAGGTGGAACACATTTTAATATGGGTGATATTAGAATAAAACTCTATTCTTTGTCTTTGTTGTGGTGTGATTTGAATTTTTTGTGGTTCTCAATTAGGGGTGGATTCGAGCTGAGTTAAGCTAAATAGTACGAGGTTCGAACTCGTTTTGCCAAGGTAGTACAAGGCTCGAGCTAGAACCTTGAATTCGAAGTTGGCTCGAGTCAAAACTTATAAGTTCAAGCTCAATTCAGCTTGAGCTCGATTTGAAAAAAAAAATGTTTTATAAAAATAAAAAATATTTTTTATTTGATATGTAAATAATTAAAAATTAGAATATTTTTATTATATATATTATTTTCTATAATTATAATATAATATATATTTGAGCTCGGCTCACAAGCCAAACTTTATTAGGCTCAAGCTCGGCCTGTTTATTAATCAAGCCTGCAAATTGGGCTCGAATATAGATATATTTATATTTGGCATAAAAAATAATGTGCATGTTTATATTAATTTTGTCAAGGGCCTGACTTATATGTATGTGGGTATCCTATTCTAACACTTTTTGACAAAGGCAAATTGAGAGGCCTCTCAGTTAATTTGTGAGAGGTTGAACATCTGGACGTAGGTATAAGGCCGAATCATGTTAAATTTATTCAGTATGTTCTTGATTTTCTCCATTGTTGTATTAATCTCTTTTGTCTTTATTTGCCTATTAGGCCTTGTTCACTTTTCTGTAAGTTATTTATCCAAGTAAATGCAATTACCTAAATAAGTTTTTACTATGAAACATTTCTCCAGGTGCATTTATCCATGTTCTTTTATTTCCCTCTAGGTGAGAAAGTTATTTACCCACCTAGGGGATGGGTATCACTTACTCGGATAAGTGATAGCTAGGAAAATAAACTTTCCCTGGTCCCCACATAAATCTGAAAAAAGAACATGGGGTTCTTAGTCAAGATGTTAATAAGATGCATTATTAATTAAGGAAAAAATCTATGATACTGGAAAAATATGATACCATAAAGGCTTTGACCAATCAAGACCACTGTAAATTTCCGTCATCATATTAAAAAAAAATAGTTTAATTCATCTTTTGTACATATATGCATCAAATAGCAGAAAATGTTAACAAACTTAAATCTATCTATTTTATATAACTCTTTACGATTTTTATTTTTATATTTATTAAACAAACTGATACAATAGATAATTGTTTTTCTCTAAAAGAAATATTATACATTGCCAAACACTGTTCTAATAAGAAAACAAACCCATGAAATAATATAGATTGGCCATAAAAATGAAGATTTCAACTAGTAATTATATGGTTGTACGTTAAATCCAAATCTCAAACAATCATGTTAAAATGTTATACTTTTTAAAAAGACTTGAACAAAAAATATCATTGGTCCATGACTTTTCCTCCACGATGCAGTGGATGCATCATAGATTTTTGCCTAAAATGAAATAGAAAGCAGATGATTTTTTCAAAATTGTTATTTTACGGTGGTTACATGTAACATGGCCATTAGAAATAATTACTTTATGAAATGTGAAGAGATGGCATTCCTTTTACAAACATTCTTTTTTTTTTTTCTTGATTCGAAGGAAAAAAAAAAAGAAAAATGGCACTTTTTCTTGATTAAAAAATGAGAAAAAAAAAAGATAAAAAGTCATTTCTTTTATTTTACATGCAATCAAACAGGTTTGAGTTGCATGTGCTACTCTTTTGGATGGCCAAGGTTTTGTTGGAATAGTCTTAGGCTGAGTTAGAGTAGTCTTAGACTGCATTTGTCATTTCTTATTTTAAGGATTTATCTTTTTTTTGCTGTTAAAAACTCAGTGTTCATAATTCATAAGGGTAATTTAACTGCAAAAAGGAGATAAGTCCTTAAAATAAGGAATGACAAATGCAACTTTAGAGGCCACGAGTCTTTAGGGGTGAAAATGGATTAAAATCAATATAATTAGATCAAAATTTGATTCATTTATATTTGAATTCAAATGAGATCATGTCCTTCCCATTTATATTGGATTCAAATCGAATTTGGATTGCAATCAGATATTGAATAGTATTAAATATAAATTTTAAGTATATATGTGTATATATATTTAAAATAAGTCAAAATTTATTCCATGAGATTGAGGTATTCAATCCAATTATAAACAGATCGAATTAGGATAGCCCAAAATGGGATTAAGTTCAAATTTGAACATTCTGATACCATTTAATTTGCAGCCCTATGAGTTTATGGAGCCAAGGTGGATCGTATAAATTTCCATTTTTCCTAATTACCACCATTCTCATCTGGGTTCTCCCTCTGCATGATACATTAGTTATATTTACAATGAATACTTTGGCTGTTGGGGCGCGACAGACCGGGCTGAAGATTTTTTTTCTATATAACACGTCAACCCATTCAAACCCCTTTTTATCTTTTTGGTCAAAAAAGTATTGAATGCAATTACCCTTTTGCCCCCACATCCAACATTACGGAATAAGTAGAGTGTTGGACTCCAACAGCCAAAATTTTTTTACGCATCCAACACTATACTTGTCCCAAATTAATTTGTATAATCTCTAATGTGTCACACGGGAATAAGAATCCTGTGGAGTGTGGACGGCCAAAGTTTTCTTGAAATGATGATATAATCCAGATCATTCAAGCAACAACGTGTAAGCGCTTGGGGCTTGCCCCACGAAACCATCCAATCTTTTCCCTTGCGTCAACGGCTGAACTACCATTTGAACCCAAAATTATCTCGTTACAGTTGAGACTTAGTTTTATTTTCTTTCTTTTGGACGTTACTGTTGGAGTTTATTAGTCTGTCTCCATCTTTGTTACACCAGAATTACAAAGAACACTTAACTGGATTTGTCTTTGTGTAACAAGTTGTTGGTCTTTAGCACAGATTTCTGCACTTAACACCTTATATTGAGGCGTAAACAAAGCAATGAAAATTCATCAAATTAAAATAATTCACGGAGTTCTGATTGATCAAATAAGCTCCTCTGGTATCATAATCCATGATCCATTCATTATCACATTTGAGTTTTGACCGATCAAAACCCCCCAATGAACTCTAGAATATCCAGACTTGTGGCTAATAGCCAGGCCCACTGTTTTCAAAACCGGATCGGATCGGATGGTTGGACCGGAAAACTAGGAACTGGTCATCTGATCGGTTCTGTTTTCCTCTAAAATCGTTTTTTCCTCTAAAACCGTTGGTTTTGGTCAGCAAACCGCTGAATCATCCAGTTAACCATTTGAACCTTTCGAAACGTTTTAATCGTTTTCCAATTTTTTAATTTTTTTGTCAGAACAAGTTAGTCGTTCGGGTTGAACGGTCGGACCATCTTGACTGGTTCGGTCACCAGTTCATTTTTAAAAACCATGGCCAGGCCAGTCCGGCTACAAAATTGTATATGCTCCATATCCATGATCCATTCATTATCACCATTAGGCTAAAGAAAATATATATTTAGGGAGCATTCTTTTTTCAGATTTTGAGAGGGGAAAGTTGGTCAATGGGATTTTGGTTTTTATTGACCAAGAATTACATGTTGTTTTTTCAGATTTATGTGGGGACCAGAAAAAATTTATTTTCCTAGGTACCACTTACCTGGGTAAGTGATACCCATCTCGTAAGTGGGCAAATAATTTTTCCACCTAGGGAGAAAGTTGTCAACACTTGAATTAATAATGGATTTTTATGGCTAAAATGATCATTGCCTTATTTACATGAGAAATAAAAGAACATGGGTAAATGCACTTACCCAGGTAAGTATTTCCTAGGAAAATTTCCTAGGAAAAACTTACCCAGGTAACTACATTTACCCAAGTAAGTAACTAACCGAAAAGCAAATAGGGCCTTAAGGGTAAATTGCTAAAATCTCCTCTGAAATTTACACAATTGCAGGTAATTGATAGAAAATAATTGAATTTCAGAAAGAAATTGGAAGGGCTTGGTCTAGTGATTGCAATTATAAAACTTTAGGGAAGGTTTCAGCAACGGGTCGGGCAGAAACTTCAAGGGAGATTTTAGCAATTTACCCTATATTTAGAAAACACAATTTCTTTCTATAAAAAAATATTTAAAAAACATAATCATATCAGGCTGGCGTTGAGCCCAAGCCCAGTCCTCATATAAAGTTTGAAGCCCAATTAGAAAATTGGGAAATTTTTTTCTTTTTTTACTCAATAAAAAACTAATTTATATTAAGAAACCTCAAAACCCAAAAATAATGAAAAAATCTTATTATAGCTTGAAAAAGAAAAGAGAAACAAAGAAAATAACATATTATATTTATTTTTATTATATAAAATATATTTTTTATTATATAACATATTATCAAGTTTGGCTCAAGCTCGGATTAGGCTTTTTTGAGAAAGCCTGAGCCCAGTCTGGAAAAATTTTGGGATTGGCATTTTAGGCTCAAACTTGAGTCTGTAGACCTAAATTCATGTCCAAATCTAATTTAGAACGAGCTAGGCCAAGCTGGCCCATGAACAAGTTTAGTGTTGACTAGATGTGTTTGTTGTCCTTAATGTGTTTTTTTTATTCTTTGGATGGGTTTAGAGAGGATTGTGGCAATGCAGGGTATAAATGGTCACCCTTACTCTACTATGAAAGTTGATTTCTTTAAAAATGTATTTTTTGTTTAGCCCAACAGTGGTACTTTTCTTTCAACTTTCAACCTGACCCATTCCTAATTAATAAGGCCAAAACCAATGTCCTTGCCATCACATCAATAATAATAATAATAATAATAATAATAATAATCTATACTATAGTTACTACTATACAAATAAGCTTGTGAATATTTTTATAATTAAAATGCCCTTATTATTGAATTTTGTTCCTCTGTAATTATAAGAATAGAAAGTGTCGTTTGAACTATCACTAGGCATGATCCCCGTACTTAGTACGGGGCCCTTAATATGGATTATTTTAAATTTTTAAATTTTAAAATTATTTATATTAAAAATTTATGTTAGGTTTTTCATTTGATTTTTTGATAGATTTTTATTTGATTCAAGAGACTTACCATAGATTCACATGTATGTATCATTTTGGTTTTTACATTTTTTTGTTTATTATATTTTTTTATTTGAGGTTCATTATTTATTTAATAATTATATTTATATTTGAATTAAGAAATTGAATTACAAAGATTTAGCTACTGAATGGCCCCATACTAAGTATGGGAAAATTCACTCAAGTTTGATTTCCAACATTTGTATTAATTTTTTAGTCATTTTTATTAAATTTGTATTTAATTTTTTATTGTTTTCATTCATAATTCATTTATTAATTTTTAATCATTTTAAGCTAATTCATTATTTAATAAATTTTTAATAGCTTAAGCACATTTACAAATTTTTAATCTATTTTAGTAATTAATTAATCTTTTTTGTTATTTTAGTAATCAATGAAATATTTACTTAATTAATTATTTAAAGAATACTATTATTTTTAATTAGTGATTTTTATTATTGTTAATATCGCTCTTATTAATAGTGATTATAATTGTAAAGCAAATTAATTTTCAACCGAGTATAATTATTATTTCTTCTATTTGTTAATTATTATTTTTTATTTATGAATAATCATTAATGATTATTATTAATATTATTAATTACTATTTATAAATATTGATTATTAATTAATGTGTACGAAAGAAGTAGTGGGACCCAGTATTCTCAATCGAACTGTTGTCTTCTCAAGCAATGGCTTGTGCAAAACTCGACCACTCATGGCGCATCAACAGCGATGGTATGACCTTCCTGGCCACCGGAGAGCGGAGGGCGTCCATAAATGATCACCGGTGGTCGGTGATCTCATCTAACTTTAAAGAAGAGACCGTGGTCGCCTGTATTTAAAAAAAAAACACCCCGTATCTGGCTTCCTATACACTGGTCGTATGAACTTCCCAGCCACCAGCGACCACCCATAATTGCTCGTGGCCGATGATCTCATCTAAAGTTAAAGAACAACCGGTATTCGTTTGTATTAAAAAAATGGCTCGAATTCTACCTTCTTTTCAGGCATGGATTTGCAATAACAGTAAACAGAGCCGCCGTATTCTACCTTCATATGACCTTCCCGTCCACCGGCGGCAATCCATAACTGATCACCGATGGTCGGCGATCTTATATACATTATAATAGCAGTTGTTGGTCGCCGGTAGTAAAAACAAAAACGTATGGTTTTCTTCTCAGAGGTCCTTGTCTTCTCAGGTCACGATTTGGGCTAAATTTTAACAGAGCCGACTATTGCTACCTGCTATGCCCCTCCTGGCCACCAGCGGTCACACAGAATTTTCTCGGTTCCAGTTTCGATGCAGGGGTGCTGATGAGTTCGTTGGAATAAATGTTTTAACATATATTTTTCATGAGATAGGATTCATGAGACAAAGATTGAGAAAATAGAGTTCAACGTGATAAAATAAATGAAACACAAAATTGAAACATGTTTGCCAAAATTGAAACTCGAAACTCTATACGTATAACATAAAGTGAGATGAAATGTAAAACTAACCTAAGTGGTTGAAGTTAAAAACATCTAAGTAAAAATTCCAATGAAGTGAACTTCTTGTAAGCTCTGAGAAATTACAGATTCGGAGAAGATCGTATGCAAAGACTATGGAGACTGGATTAGAATTTAGAGTTTGAAACTGATAGATTGTGAGTAGATTGAATAAGAATGTAGATTTTTGGATGAGAGTGGGGATGAGTTGGTTGCAACAGAATTTTTGAAATTTGTCTCCTAAAATTAGATTATATTATATCTGAATGGTTGTAGTAGGTTGTGGGCTTTACTAGTAACTTCTCAATAAATTAGATTGAAAACCTTTTTCCTTTAATATATTAGTAATTAAGCACATGCATTGCGTGAGAAAATTTTATTTATATTAATTACTTGAATTTTAGATATATCATAGTTAAGATAGAAATTGAAAATTAACAAAAGTAATAATATGATTAAAGATAAATTTAAATGCATGTAACAAATAACAATTATTATCATTATTATTATTATTATTATTAAATTTTGTATTCCATTTCTATCATAAATAAAAATAACTTTTATTTTAACAATTATTTTTATTTAACATGATGAATATATAACATTAGAAATGTTCTCAAATGTTTTCTACAAAATCTATACATTTTCATTTTTGGTGTTCTATCATTTTTTAAATATTTATTATTCAATTATGACATTATGGGTTTCTTTGAAAAGTTGTCTCATTGACCCACCATCTAGATAAGAAAATAGCTTTGCTTTGTGATTAGTTTTAAATTAGAAAAATTATAGTCAAAGTGGGTTGTACATTTAAAATTAGGCTACAGGTTGGTCCTAAAACCAACAAAACTTTGACAACCGGCTCTACATTTCAAATTATAAAAACCACTGCCATGTTATATAGGCTTATGTGGCCGTTGCCAAAATGGTACTCTTAATCCATGTTGGACACAACAAAAATCTTATACTAAAATTGCCCTTTAATGTTGGGTGATTGGAAAATAAAAAAAAAAGGTTTTAAATTTCTCTTCCAATCTCCCCCCCCCCCCACTCTCTCACACTCACAGTCATCTCTCTCTACTCAATGACTATTTGATTTGAAATTAAATAAAAACGGTTTTCGGTTTCGATATTTACATTTTCTCTATCAGTTTCTCTCGTTCTCTCTATCTCTCTCTACCTATTGATCTCCCTCAATCTCTCTCATTTTTTGTCACAGTCGATCTCTCCTTCTCCCTTAATTTCTATTGTTCTCCCTAAGTTTCTCTCCCACTCCCTCTCTCATTGTTTTTTTTTTACACACTTATACGGTATTATTTAGACAGTATAAGAAAACATGAGACCAACTTAGTATGGTTCAAAAATCATTATACCAATTTGATAAAAATTCACAAGAAATTCTTGGCTATGAAATTTACACCAACTTGATAGAAATTTATAACTTGACTATTTAAGTGGTTGGTCCCTTTAGTTTTTTTTATAATATCTAATTAATATTGTATAAGTTTGTAAGAAAAATAAAAAAAGAATGAGAGAGGGAGTGAGAGAAAGACTGAGGGAGAAGGAGATATTGACTGAGAGGGAGAAGAATGTGAGATATTGAGAGAGAGAGAGAGAGAGAGAGAGAGAGAGAGAGATTTTGATTTGGTTATAGACCAAAGCTGAGAGAGTGGGAGAGACATAGAGAGCAGGAGAGAAACTAAAAACCTATTTATGATATAAGCCTTTTGTTGTGTCCAACATGGATTAAGAATCCAATGTTGGTAATAGCCAGATAAGCCTCCGATGACATGGAGGGGGTTTCTATAATTCGAAATGTAGAGCCAGATGTCAGAGTTTTGTTGGTTTCTAGACCAACTTGCAACCTAATTTTAAATGTACAACCAGTTTAATTTTTGTTTCTCTATGATATTATTTGACCCAAACCACTAACCCACCACCCAAAAAGAAAAATAGTTTGATGTCTACGTTTACATTAAATTTTGTATTATATTTCCATCATTGATAAAATTATTTCTTATCTATAATACTTATTTTTGTTCAATATAATGAATGCATAATATTATAGATTTACCCAATATTTTATTTTTTATAAATATATAACATTAGATATGTGCCCAAATTCTTCTCTATCTTTTTTTTTTTATTTTTGTGATTCTTTTGATTTTCTATTTTTCAAAATTTTATTATTTGATTATGATATCATTCATTTTTAGGTAGATTTTAAATTTGGCATTCCATTTTCATCATTAATAAAAATAATTCTTACATTTTATACTTATTTATTTTAATTTTTTATTATTTAATTATGGTATTATTTATTAATCCATTTGACCTCAAATGGCCAAATTACTTGCCCACCACCGGGAGGGAAGAAAATGGTTTTGTTTCCAAATTAATTTTCAAAATATTTATTTTTATATTATTAAAATTAATATTGTGGATTTCATTACAAGAACTTAATGATGAGAAAAAGTTATCATAAACATAGGATTTAATGAGAGAGAATAGGAAAATATTTTTATTCCCAATTAAATGTTACATTCCATCATCATTAATAAAAATATTTCTTATTTATCATACTTACTATTGTTTAATACGCATGTTAAAAATGTTCATTTTTTTTAATTTCTAATTTTTTTCATTTTATCTATTTTTGAATTTTGGTATTTAATCGTGACAACATGGATTGACCCATTTGACTCAAAATGGTTTAATTTCTTACCACCACCTAGATGAAAACACTATTTTTATCTACATAGATTTTAAAGGCATAAGCTTTTATGTTATTGGAATTATTAATTTATTAAGTATGGTTTTAATTAATAGAAATTAATGATGAGATCTTAAAAAGAAAAAAATGACTTAAATATATGATTCAATGAACATGAATGCAAGTTAATAACTTAAATGTTGGATTTAATGAGAGGAATGGAATTAAATGCATTGAATATCTTAAAATTACCTCTTTTCAACCCATTTAATATTAATAACTGATTACCCTATTTTCCCTCATTTTTATGAATAAATTTAAATATATAGGGGTACATTTTGTATTCAAAAAATTTCTGAAATATTTTTGAGGCCGGGTAAAATACAAAAACCTCCCCTGAAGTTTCTGACAATCATTAAAACCTCTCCTATAGTTTCATTTTAACAAATACCTCCCCTGAACTTTTGAGAAACTCAACAAAAACCTCCCTCCGTCACTATCCCAAACGAAAAACGTTAAATTGATGCACCAATTTTTTTTCAAATATCCATTCTACCCTTTTATAAATTATTTTACATACAAAATTACTGAAGTAATCCCATTTAACTAAAAAAACATATTTCATTAATTTTGTATGTAAAATGATTGAAATGATCATAAAAGAGGTTTTTGTTGAGTTAAAATGGGGTTGTTTCAGTAATTCTGTATGTAAAATAATTTATAAAAGGATAGAATGGGTATTTGGAAAAAATAGTGCATCAATCTAACATATTCCGTTTGAGAAAGTGACGAAAGGGAGGTTTTTGTTGAGTTTCTCAAAAGTTTAGGGGAGGGTATTTGTTAAATTAAACTATAAGGAATGTTTTTATGATTGTCAAAAACTTCAGAGAGGCTTTTGTATTTTACCCGCCATTCTTACTTTTTAAAATAGCATAGATTTGATGTGTAAAACATGTACACATTTTATGGCAATAACAAATGTCATATAGATTTTTTATACGCTATCTACATCAGCTATCTACATCGCATATAAGGATAGTGTCTTAAAAAAAAAGAAGGATAATGAATTAAGTGCCCATTTGGAAGGGCTTTCATGTGGTGTTTTTTTGCAAAATCGGATTTAATCCTCACAAAATTATTCTCACAGCCACTTGGAGCTGTATATTGAGAATATCTTTCCATTAATAAAAACATATAAATAAAGAGATGTTCCCGCAGCTGCAAAAGGCTATAAGCACGGTATGAGGAATGAATCCAATTGTGCCTTTTGCTTTGTGTGGCAGGCTCCACCCAAACAACATATAAGCAAAAATTGTGTGGGTGAGCTTAACTAAATCGGTTGTGGATGAGCTTAAATAGCTCCATACCACAAAAATTCTATTCCTTTTAAACGACTTTCCATTAAAAGCTTTTTCCAAGTAGTATGTAGCTTCTTCAAAGCAGCTTACAACTAATCAAAGCTTCAGCCCTCCCAAATGAGCCCTCAATAAGAACGCCCAATTTTGACCCCAGGGTCCGACTCATCTCTGTTCAATCCACGTTCCAAATCTGCTGACCACAGCACCTTTGCTGGCCACGTTTCTCCAACTACACATCGGGAATATTGGTGATGGATGCTCTCGATGTGCGGCTGGATGAACGTGGCCAGCAACATCAATGTGCTATTGTCAGCAGATGCGAACTCCCCTTTTCTCCAATCTCCATGTCTTAACTCATCCACCACACATTTCTCATTTACTAATTAAGAAAACAATTAAGGATTAGCCCGATAAAACAGAGAAAAAAAAAAAAACCTTTCGGTCTTCTTTCGCTGCGCATGCTCTGAAGTTTCTTCCTTCCCCTCCTTCCTTGCAGTTGCAGAATTGCAGTTTTTTTCAAACTTCAACCTCTTCCATTTCTTCTGTTTCCATTCTCTTTTTCGTACAACTACCGTACAAGCAAATACGTTTGAAATTTCTTAACGATTTCTGAATCTCCTATCGCTATCTTGCTCTCTCTTTATATAATCTCTCATGGAGCAACGATCTGTTCACAGGATTGGAATTGGTTTGATCCACTGATGACTCTTGCAACATGTCCAGCCTCAAGTCTGACGACTTGCAGAGGATATTCAACAAGCTCGACCAGAACGACGATGGCTACGTCAGCCTCGCGGAGATCGCGTGGCTCCTCGACAAGATTGGCGTCCGGACCGGCCCCGAAGAGCTCGAATCAATCGTGGGGCAGGAGAGACTTGACCTGCAGGAATTCATGTTCTTCTACGAGAAGATAGCCGACCGGTGCGAGGTGGAGGCTGACGACGTGGGGCGGGGTGAGGAGAGCGATCTGCTCGAGGCTTTCAAGGTTTTCGACCTGAACAACGATGGGTTCATCTCTTCTGAGGAGCTTCAGTGTGTGTTGTCCAGACTGGGGCTCTGGGAAGATAAGAGCGGATACAATTGTCGGAGCATGATTCGTGAATTTGACATCAACTCAGATGGGCTTCTCGATTTTGAGGAGTTTAAGCGAATGATGTTGCTTGCAATTCCTTGAGCCTTCTCTGTTGCGAACCCCCATCTCCATTGTTGGACGATTCAAAGATATTTGTCAACGCAAGATTTCTGTTTTATCTCACAGACTTTTTTTTTTTGTATTCATTCATATGACAATGGAATCTTGCTTTGCCAATATTAGAATCTTTTTTCTGGTTTTGCTTTTCAAATTTTAACAATAACCGCAGAGGCTTACGTATCGATTCCTGTAATACCCGAAATGCATCATAGTCTCATAGATACCTGAAAACTGAAAACCAGTCAACCGGCATCAACTTCATAATAGTGATAATCAAACGTATACGTTAAACCGAAGAAAGTTTTAGTTATACTTCTGGGGAAACGGAATGATGTAGCGCGATCTAGCTGCTCCCTATTGGAGGTGATTTAGCTTTCAGTCAGACGACGGACTAGATTGATCTGCAAGAGGACGATCGGAGAACTTGGGGTGATTAATCCGGCGAGATCGCTCCGATACTTAAATTAGTACTTGTTGCGAGCTGAAATAGCTTAAGAATGTAGAGAGCTAGAGAGCAGAGAAATCACGCGTACCTTATGCCCTCGGGGTCGGAGCCTTTATATAGCTGAGTCCTCATGGGTTTCGCGGATCAGTTCTAGGATATTAGTCACGATGAGATCCGCCTCTTCGTTAATTAAGGGATAACGTTGTCAACTGATAAGGCTTATCAATTCCGTCCGAATTGGAAGGGGAGGAGATAATGCTAGCTGTTACGTAGAGTGATCCCGGGCGGTTCGGAATCCGTTGGAGGGATTTCCGGGGTCACCACGTGGTAGATCGGAGTTGGTATCCCCAAGCTGATGCTTTTAGGTTCCGAACTGAGTTGAATGCCGAAGTGGTTTGGGATCGAAGTGATCTGTTGTGATATGGTATCAAGGTGATCTCGTCCGAGGTGTCCCAAGGTCACCTTATCCCCAGGTGGTTGAACATCCGAGCTCGGTCTTACTGCAAACTGGTCGTGTTAGGTTGAGTTGTCGTCTCTTGGTCAGGTCGTGTCCACGTGTCCCCTCCTTACTAGGTCGGGCCAAATCACCCTTCATCAATTGCCCCCCACTCCTCGAGCCAGGTGTCTTAACCCGGTGCAGGGAGTTCAGGATGAGTCCAAGTGGATTTGGCCCGAGGTCCAGGCAGCTTGTCGGGTGAATCGCTGGTTGGACCTGTTCGGATGCCCGGCTCAACCAGGATAGCCCAGGTCGAGTCTAGTTTACGCGCGGACGTCACACGATCTATAAACTTCACAGACGTCAAAAAATGCGCTAAACCGATTTCAACCTCGGGGATCGCGCAGCCAGTTTTCCTAGGAGCCGTTGGATTGCTTCGATCTCGATCGTTGATTTTCGGGCATAGCAGCTATAAATAGGGGGCCCGAGACTCATTTGTTTCGCCATAAATTCACTAGCCTTCGATCTGAGGTCGCATTCAAGTTCCTTAGCTCGGTTCTTCCAGTTCGGTGTCTTCTTTCAGTTCGGTCTCTCCTTGGTGAGTCTTCCCTAGCTCTCCTTTCTAATTCAGTTGTCATTTTCATGTTTAGTTTTAGCTTTGATAGTCTATTAGATGAGAGCGGTGAATCCGTTGGGGCCGAGGTGGGTACCTCGGCTCAAGTCGTAGATCACCTTACCGAAGAAGCTACTTTGGGTCAAGAAGCGGTCCACGATCCTCTTGAGGTGGAATCACCTCGGGAGGCGCAAGAGGCCTCCAGCGTCCACCTCGCACCGAGGTCGACAGCCAGATAACTTTGGCCCATCAACGATGACAGCGGACAGGCTCCAGGCCTTAGTAGCTCGGTATAGGCTTTCGAGCGACCTTGTCTATAGTCTTCCGATAGGTAACTTTCCCTGGGAGCACGATCACGACGAGATCGTGATCTTCGAGGAGCAACTTGCAGCTAGTTTTTGTCTTCCACTTCACCCCCTGATTATCGAAGTTATTAAACTCTTCAACATTACCATACATCAGTTGCACCAGAACTCCATCCGCAACATAGTAGGAACCATCTCGCTTTTCCACGACTATAACCTGCCCCTTGATCTTGATATTTTTTCTTCCATCCATTCAATAAAGAAGAACTCCTCCTGTGTTCTACCAGAGCACAAATGGACTTACTACTTGTCCCCACGTCCGGGCTACAAGCTCTTACACGAACTCCCAAACAAGGTCTTGGCCTGGAAAAGGGGCTACTTTTTGGTCCGTAACACTGAGGGGTGGCCTTTCCCGACCCACTAGAGGGTGGCCATCCAAGATCCCGGTGTTAGGCTGGACTTGAAGATAAGGGAAGTGCTCCAATCCTAGGCGGAGCTCGGTCTCAAGTTCGCGGGTTATGTGACCGAAGAGAAGCTCGTGCAGGCCGGTCTGTCTTAGTAGGCCGTTACTTTTGTGTTGCCTTTGTTTTATTTTGATACTGTTTCTGACGCTTTTCTTTTGTTACAGCAACCATGAAACTCCCTGCGAATGAACTCCTTGGAAGAATGAAGGGGAAGAAGAAGCGAGCTTCCAAAAGATCTCGCGTCGAGTCTCCGCAGGCTTCTGTCCCTGAGCCCGAGCAGCCATCCGCTACACAACCTCCAGTGATCGATCTGGTCGAGGAGGAAACAGGAAAGGTCTCCCCCCTCCACGTGCACGCGCCCGAAGAGGCATCTTTGGAGCTCGCCCCTGTGGCTGCCACATCTTCGGGCAGCGAGGAGGCAACTTGGAGCATCATGACTCCAAAGTACAACCTTCTCAAGAGCAAGAGCATGGTATACGCCGAGGAGGTCCCCAACTGGGCAGAGTTGTCGGCCGCTCAGCTCGGAGCTCAACCGGCTACCCATTGTATGGTGGTAAGTTCTGTCCTTACACCTTCAATTATGTAGGGAACTTTTCTTGTACTAACTACTGTTCTTCTCTTGGCAGGTGAACTCCGCTGTACATGCTCTGATGTACCAGTCCGAACTACACTTGAAGCGGGCTCTTGCCGCTGAGGCCTCGTCTCGTAAGGCTCACAATGAACTAAACCTGGCCTGCAATGAAAATAGCCAACTGAAGAAGGATGTGTGAGCTCAGAAAGAGCTGATTACACTGTTGATGTCTGAGAAGGACGAGCTCGCGGGGCAGAATGCGGCATTAAGGCGGGAGGTAGAAAACTTTAAGGCCCTTGTGAAGGAGCGAACTGAGATACTCCTTTAGGTAGTGGAGGAGACCAAAACCAAGGCCGTAGAGGAATATAAAACCTCGGAGGAGTTCCATGGAGAGCTAATTGAGGCGGGGACGTAAGGCTATAGCAAGGGCTTCAAGCTCAGTAGATGGCTAACCCAGCGCGAATTCCCGCAGCTCGACCTGAGTGCAATCACCACTTCGAGAGTCACAAATGAGATGGCTGTGAGGCTGCCGAAGATCTGGACTCTGAGGCAGAAAGTGACAGTGAGCTGCTCGGTGGCATGGAAGAGGTCGGAGTTGACGAGAGTGTGGACCCCCCTGTTGACGCCTCGGGCAAGGACGAAGAGCATCCAGATGAATAGATTCCCTTATCTTTCCTATGTATACCCTAGGTCTTCGAGCTCGGTCTGTAGTGAACTCTTTTTTTTATTTTTTTTGTACCGAACTCTTATATTAATGGAATACACTTTTGACTTAAGTCTTTTTTGTTCAAAACTGTTCCAAGTGCAAACTCCCTAATTGGCGAATTAACCGAATAGGAGTAGATATAGGTTACCCCGAACTGCCGAGCTACTGAGCTGGGCAACAAGTAAGGGTAACTGAATATAGAATCTTCTTAAGTGGTTACCCCGAACAGTCGAGCTACCGAGCTGGACTACTAATAGGGGTAACTTCATATAATGTATGCCGAGGTGAGCGGACATTGTAGGGTATATACCCGACCTATCTGTGCACGGGCTACTCAGATGTCAGTTGTCCCTTAGAGCTAGCGGGTTCAACCTGTTATTATACGCCGAACTGGGCTAGACGTCATAGGGTTTATACCCGAACTGTCTATGCCTTAGGCGTGGGGGATGATTTGCCTATGCCAAAGAGGCAACTAGGACTTGTCTGCCCATGCCGAGGAGGCGACTGGGACTTATCTGCCCATGCCAAGGAGGCGATTGGGACTTATCTGCCCATGCCGAGGAGGCGACTGGGAGTATGACTCTGTTGGTGACTTTCGCTTACCCGTTTGCCTGGGGGTGTGCCATCGAGGTAAAGTTTTGTTGTATCCCTATCTCGGCACACTAATTTTGAAACTTGATGTCTTCGAACTGCTTTCCATTGTCGGAGATGAGTACTCGAGGTAGCCTGAAGCAACATACTATATTCCTCCAAAAGAAATTTTGTATGTTGCAGGCTATGATCGTTGTTAGGGGTTCCGCTTCCACCCACTTCGTGAAGTAATCCACTGCTACCATCAGGAATCTCCTCTGTCCTGTCGCTGGCGGGAACGGGCTAAGAATTCGATCCCTCACTATGCGAAGGGCCACGGGCTGGTGAGATATTTGAGGTCGTAGCAGATCGGTGATGGATGTTGGCATGACTCTGACACTTATCGCACTTCTTGACGAGCTCGAGTGCGTCTGCCTTTATTGTGGGCCAATAGTACCCTTACCGCACTGCCTTCTGAGCGAGAGCCCTGCCCCCCAGGTGTCCACCACACAAGTCCTCATGAGTGTCACGGAGAACAAGTTCAGCCTCTGAGGGTCGCAAGCAGCGCAAGTAGGGGAGCATGGAAGATCTTCGGTACAGTTGTCCGTCTATAATGACGTATTTAACTGATTGGCGCTCTACCCTTCAGGCCGAATTGCAATCAGCAGGGAGGGTCCCGTGAAGCAGACAGCTCGTGAGTGGGTTAATCTAGCTCGGCTCTACGTGCACTATAGGAGTGACCTCTCCTGCCCCCCCAAGACTGCTAGACCGAGGCAGGTCCTCTATGTACATTGTCCTCATTGTGTTACTGCTTGTGCTGGCTAACCGGGACAAGGCGTCGGCCTCAGCGTTCTCGGATCTCGGGATCTTCCTGATGAAATACGATAGGAAGCCGCGTAGAACTTCTCTGACCTTGGCCAAATAAGCAGCCATGGTGGGGTCGCATGCTTCATACTCGTCGTTGATCTGGTTGACCACGAGCTGGGAGTCACTGCAGATGATGAGATGTTTAGCCTTTACTCCTTTCACTAAGGCGAGCCCGGCTATTAACGCCTCGTACTCTGCTTCGTTGTTGGATGCGGTGAATCCAAACCGGAGCGTGTATTCCAGTTTTACCCCGCTTGGACCGTACAAAATTATGTCCGCTTTGCTTCCTTTTTGGTTGGATGAGCCATCAACATGGAGGATCCAGGGCTCCTCATCTCAGGTCGGACTTTCTCGAACTGAGATTGGTGCCGCACTAGTTGATGCTTCATCCATGTGCCCGAGCTCGGCCAGTTCGGGGGTTGCGATGCTGAACGTGCATTCTGCTACGAAATCGGCTAACGCTTGGGCCTTAATCATCATCCGAGGTTCGTATCGGATGTCGTACTCGCTGAGTTCGATGGCCCATTTCGTCAGTCTGCCAAACACCTCGGGTAAGGCTTGAGCAGGATTTGCCTCAGAGGCTTGTTGGTGAGGACGACGACGGTGTGGGCTTGGAAGTAGGGTCGAAGCTTCTGAGCTGTTGTGACTAGTGCGTACACTAGTTTCTCGATCTCTGGGTACCTTGTTTCAGCATCCTGCAAAACCTTGCTGACATAGTAGATGGGTCGTTGGGTCTGATCTACCTCTTTTATTTACCGAGCTGACTACCTCATCGCTCGCGGATAGGTACAACTTTAAAACTTCTTCCTCCTCGGGTCGGGTCAGAACCGGGATACTAACTAGGTACCTTTTCAGCTCGTCGAAGGCGAGCTGACATTCTATGGTCCATTCGAAGTCCTTGCTTTTCTTTATGGCCTTAAAGAAAGGCAGGCAGCGATCTGCCAACTTGGACATGAAGCGGTTCAGAGCGGCTATCCTGCCGTTCAGTCTCTGAACCTCCTTAATTTTACGGGGTGGTCTCATATCTAAGATGGCCTTTATTTTCTCGGGGTTGGCTATGTAGCCCAGGAACTTACTCGAGGTGACACCGAAGACGCACTTATTGGGGTTTAATTTCATGTTAAATTTACGCAAAATTTCAAAGACACTTTGCAAATCATTTAATAAAAAAATTGAAAGTTAGGTCTTAACGACCATGTCATCTACATAGCATTCAATTTTATTGCCGATTAACGACTCAAAAGTTCTATTTACAAGCCTTTGAAAGGTCGCCCCGACATTCTTTAGTTCGATGGGCATAACCTTATAACAATATAGTCCTAGCTCGGTTATGAAGGCCGTTTTTTTTCATCAGCAGGGTCCATTCTAATCTGCTTGTATCCCGAGTACGCATCCATAAAGCTCAACAACTCATGCCCTGAGGTCGCATCCACTAGGCGGTTGATCTTGGGCTACCGGAAACAATCCTTTGAGCAGGCTCGATTCAGGTCGGTATAATCGACGCACATGCGCCAATTACCGTTGGCCTTTTTTACCAGAACAGGGTTAGATACCCAGCTCGGGTAATGGACCTCCCTGATGAAATCGGCTGCTAAAAGTTTCTTGACTTCCTCGTCGACTATCCTCCAGCGCTCCGGGGCGAGGTTGCATTTTTTCTATCTAACGGGCCTGACTGAGGGATCATTGTTTAGCTTATGAGTTAGGACTTTGGAATCTATACCGGGCATTTTTGCCGCAGACCATGCAAATACATCTAAATTTTTAAATAAAAAACTTGCTAGCTAAGAGCGGAGCGGTTCCTTGATCGAAGCACCGATCTGGAGAGTCTTAGTTGGATTTTTTGTTGAGATCGGGATGTGAACCGTCTCTTCAGTTGGTGTAGCTCGTTCCTCGGGATACTCCACAGGTCGCTCGAGCTCGATATCAGCCGCTAGCTTGGCTTTCCCCTTGAGGACGGCGACGTAGCATTTGCAAGACTCAAGTTGGTCGCTTTGCACAACCCCTACTCCATAGTCCGTGGGGAACTTCATCGCCAAGTAGTAGGTGGATACCATTGCACGTTGGGCGTACGTAATGGGCCGACCTACTATGGCGTTGTACAGGGATGGAGTCACAACCACTAGGAAAGTGTGCTTGAACCTTACAATGTTGGGCCACGTGTTGACCTCTACAAGTACTGAGACTCGCCCTACCGGTCTGACCTCTTCGCTGTTGAAGCCTACCAAGGGTGTATCTATCGGTTTGGGATCGCTTTCTTGGAGCTGGAGCTTGTCATAGGCGTCCTTGAACAAAATATCGGCCGAACTGCCCGAATCCACTAGGACGCGCTTGACTTCAAAGTCATTTATTCTCAGGTTTATTACCAGGGTATCATCGTTAGGATATTGGATCGTACGTGCATCATCTTCTGTGAAGTAGATGGGATCTTTGAGCCTGGGTCGCTTCGGTGGGTTTTGCTCCTCATTCTCTAGTTAGCGAACCGAAGCTCGACCTGCTGCCGAGGTGCAGCCCACGATAATGGATCCGCCAGTAATCATGTTGATTATTCCGCGGATCGACCTTTCTTCTGGTAACTTTCTTGGCGGGTGCTCACTCTGTCTGCAACTGGATTCGGGAGCATTTCTTCTTTGCTCCCCCTGCCGGTCTGTTTGGTGGTCAGCTTGATTCCTGTCTTCTTTTTGTATGAAATTTTTTAGATAACCGCAACGGATGAGCTCATCAATCTTGTCGTAGAGGTTTCTGCAATTTTCTGTACTATGTCCATGGTCTTTGTGGAAGTGACCATAGATATTTTTGTTTATTGGTGGCGAGATCTCCCCTCAACCGAGGTTGCCACTTCATGTAGGAGGAGTTTTTGATCGCCATAAGAATTTCTCCTCGCTTCGCATTGAGGGGTGTGTAGCTCATCCTTTCAACCGACGGAGTTCGGGAACGCCGACATGACTTATGAGATCACGAGGGAGATTGGCTTCCGGACTTGTTTCCTCCCCTGGTCGGGACTTGCTTTTTCTTTGTTTATTGTCGCCATTACTTGTGTTGTCACCTTCTCTTTTTCTCTTTTCTACTGGATTTTCAGTCTTCTGGTTCATTTCTTCCTCAGTCCCGATGAACTGGTCAGCGAGTTTGAGAAATTCGGTAATGTTTTTAGGCTTATTGGCCACTACGTGCCACTTGAATTCCCTGTGGGTAATACCTTTCTTCGCTGCTGTGAGCCTCATAGTTGGATCTAGATCGGGGATCTGTAAGCAGGTGTCAATGAAGCGTTTAATATAGCTTTTGATAGACTCCCTTTCTCTTTGGACTACATTGAGGAGGCTTTCTTGGGACCTCGGGCACTTCTTGTTGGTAATGAAGTGCGAGGTGAACATCTCTACGAACTGCGCCCAACTTCTGATTGTTCCTGGCGCGAGGTTCCGGTACCATATGCGAGCTACTCCTTTAAACATGGTGGAGAAGGCTATGCACATGCAGGACTCGTCAGCCCCAGCTAGGTGCATCTGGGACTGGAAAGAGTCCACATGACCATTTGGATCGAAGGATCCATCATACTTGTCGAGTGGCGACATTTTAAAGTCATTTGGCATCGGGGTCGCCAGGAGCTCGGAGGACAGAGGGGATGACCTGGAGAGGAAGGGAGCGATTTTTGTAGCTGCTAAGCTCGCCTCCTCTTTACCCTTTACTTACTCTAGCTGGCTGGGCTTGGCGAGCTGACTATTCTGAGCTGTGGTTCTGCGTGCCTTGCGACGCTTTCGCTGCTGCTTCTTGATCGGCTCTGCATTGGTGTTGTTGACCTCTGTGTGGTCGGGAACTGTTCTAACGCGGAGTGGCTCTGGATGCTGAGGATTACTGCCATGGACGGAAGGGCCTTGCCTTGAGTTCGCGGCCAGAACCCCAAACCGGTTTCCCGCGAGCGAACCTTCTTGATGCGAGGGCCAAGGTAAGATAGCTTTGGCGGGCTGAGTATCTCCTGATCTGCTTCCACCGTTGCCCTGTGAAGCGGGCAGAGTGACCTGTCCATCCCTCCTACCACGGGGTGAGACCTGGCTCCCCAAAGGAGGTGAAACTTGGGGAGTCTCACCTCGGCAGGAGGAGCGAGTGTTCTGCAGACGAAGCTGATGCGGCTGTACTGTTGGGTGTCGGGGTGGGACTGGCTGCTGATTTTGCTGCAACGGAGGGAATTGTTGCTGGTAGAACTGATGGAAGACTTGTTACTGATAGTGTTGGAATTGCTGGACCTGTTGCATTTGGACCTGAATGGCCCGCACACGCCCGCACACAGTGTATCGTGTCATCGAACTGGGCTTGCCTAACTCCAAGGGAACCATAGACGGTTCAGCGAAGGTCATGCCAACTACAGGAGGGAGTGACACATTTACCTGTGCAGTCGCTTGGGTCATGGTCAGCGTTGGGACCCCAGCCGCAGTAAGTGGTATGGTGAACTGACGGATGCAGACAGACGGGAACTGAGGCAGCCCCCCGGAGATGTTCATTTCAGTGTTTTGTCCGGCATTGCTAGATAATGCCATGGATTCGAGTTTGTTACTGATGGTGGAAAAGGCTTTCTGTAGCGTTTCCCATAGACGACGTCAAATGATGTAGCGCGATCTAGCTGCTCCCTGCTGGAGGTGACTTGGCTTCCAGTCAGACGATGGACTAGGTTGATCTGCAAGAGGACGATCAGAGAACTCGGGGTGACTAGCCCGGTGAGGTCGCTCTGATGCTTAAGTTAGTACTTGTTGCGAGCTGAAATAACTTAAGAATGTAGAGAGCTAGAGAGTAGAGAAATCACACGTACCTTATGCCCTCGGGGTTGGAGCCTTTATATAGCTGAGTCCTTGCGGGTTTCGCGGATCAGTTTTGGGATATTCGTCATGATGAGATCCGCCTCTTCGTTAATTAAAGGGATAACGTTGTCAACTGATAAGGCTAATCAATTCCGCCCGAATCGGGCGGGGAGGAGATAATGCTAGCTGTTATGCGAAGTGATCCCGGGCGGTTCGAAATCCGTTGGAGGGATTTCCGAGGTCACCACGTGGTAGACCGGAGTTGGTATCCCCGAGCTGATGCTTTTAGGTTCTGAACTGAGTTGAATGCCGAAGTGCTTTGGGATCGAAGTGATCTGTTGTGATCTGGTACCGAGGTAATCTCATCCGAGGTGTCCCGAGGTCACCTTATCCTCAGGTGGTTGAACATCCGAGCTCGGTCTTACTATGAACTAATCATGTTAAACTGAGTTTTCATCTCTTGGTCAGATCGTGTCTACATGTCCCTTCTTTACTAGATCGAGCCAAATCACCCTAATTAATCAACTATAAATCTATAACATTTTTTCAGCCTTAAAAGTTTTAAATATATATGTCAGAGGCAGAGCTCTAGTCACCAATTTCTCTTCTCCCGAGGAAACTGAGGCTCATGATGTGTTGGGAAGGCTGTTGGGAGAATGGGTCACATAAACTTAGAGGTATCTCGAGACGTATTTGAATATACTTTCTTTCCCCACTCAATTGATACGTTGGTAGGAACATTATGCGTAAAATATATATAGTTTAAAAATTTAGAGACGATGAATGAATTAATGTCCGGTCATGCATATATACTCAAATAATTGGATATTTGGCATTTTAAAGCAAATCAATTAATTTGCATATTGTACAAACAATATATATCCATATCTTAGGCTATGGTTTTATACTACAAACAAAAAGTTTGTTGAGAGAAAGTTCTTATGGAATTTAATTCAGACATCTTTGGGGTATGGGGTGTGGTAACTTCAGCTTCAAGTATTTAAGAACTTACTCGAACCTCAAAAACTTATTTACTGAAAAGATAAAAGCAATAAGCTTTTCAATCCAACATCACTTCAGCTGCTATCAAATGAATAGTAATTAGGCTCAGTTTGCAAATTTATTTTTACTAGTATATATAAATGTATGGGAGGTTTGGCTTTCTCAGTGTTGTAGAACCTATTTGCCCAGCTAGCTACCCAAAAGATACATGAGAGTGCAATGAGGAGAGTTCAAATTCATGTTATATATTATTGTTTATTTATATTTCAAGTTTTAGGCCTGATTGGTTCGTGGGAATAGAGGTCTGCAATCAAAATAAAAATGGGTGATTCTGATTTCAACGGTTAGGTTGGGCAAAATCAGAATCTCATTCCCATTAATGTTGGAATGACATTCCCCATTTGAGGGAATGGCCATTTCCCTCCCTCTCCATAGGAATAAAATCACATTCTTAGTGATTCCAATGTTCATTTGGATTCCTATTTGAACCAAACATATTATAGAAATAGACCATTTTGATTATGATTCCGAGGGATTCCAATTGCTTGTGAACCAAACAGACCCTTAGACAATACAAATACAATATAAAATAATACCTTATTAGTAAGTCATAATTTTCTCTCAACTCATTTGCACTCCCATGGTTATGCAGCACTGAAAACGAACTGAATTTGCTATACAAAATGCATATGTATATTATATTATCATTAACTAGAAACACATCTATCAACTTAAATACACAAAAAGAACATAAATCCTTAACTCTACTATGTTTGGTTTGAAGGAAAAGGTAAGGAAAGACAAGGAAACCTATACAAGGTTTGTAAAGGTTTTCCTACCTTTCCCTTCCTTTCCTTGCATTTTCCTTCAAACCAAATATAGCCTAAAAGTCAATATTAATTTGATATAGAATCATTAACAAGGATAGTCTTACATGTTTTTTCTCCTTATTGACATTTTATTTATACATGTATGAAGTACAAGAGATGTTCCAAATGTGAGTGGCTGTGCGAACATGGCCAACAATGTATGATGTCAACAAAATTGGACTCATCAAAATGAAGTGCGATATCTGGGCTCATGGGGCTGGAGAGTGATATGGCTGTAACCCCATAGGAGTCCAGTGTACTAGGGTTAGTAATAGGATATAGACGGAGCTAGACCTATTCATCATGAACGGGCTGAGACTTGGCTTTTGCCAAAATTCTAGTAGGTGTTTGGCATCAATGCCATTGCTTCAGAGATGTTTTCTGAGAAAACAATGTTGTATGCATGAGGATCTGTTGCACTGTTTTCTCAGAAAATGATTCCTTTTTTTTTTGTTTGGCATCGGTGCTGCCACATAAGTTGTTTTCCGGAAAAACAACATTTGGGTTTGTTTTGTACCAGTGTTGTATAACTGTTTTCATTATTAATCTACATTATCCAATGCCCAAGACGATGCCACGTCATTACACCACTGGCAACAATTGGTTGTTTTCTAAGAAAACATTGAATTTGACGTTTCTTACCACACTTTCCTGATTTTCAAGTTATAGTCTGGAGAATGCCAAATAACAAACTATTTTCTAAAGCACCGCTTTTTCTAATATAACATTGATGTAGTGCCGTTTTTCAAAAAATGGCGTCGATGTAAAATTGAACCCAAAGCCCGAGCTGTGAAAAGTATATAAACGTAGACCATAATTGGCACGCAACATAGAAAGCCTGCCTTCCGTGATTTGAACCCGCAACTTCCCAATTAGGGATACTGATGTGACGGTTTCTAGTCATGTACCAATTTTTTCATGATGTATCAATTTTTTGGCTAAGTACCTCGTCATTTGACCTACTCCCAGGTGGCCTGTGACTCAGAGGATGATGGAGCTCCCTGTTGGCGAACTGCCTGGTGGTGAGCTACTTGGTGGCAAACTCCCTGATGGTGAGCTACTTGGCAAGGTCCCTGGTAGTGAGCCACCTTGATGAGCTGCTAAGTGTGCTGCCTTGGTGGCGAGCTCCCTGGTGTAGTGCAACCCGACTGCCCTTTGCATGAAATGATCTGCTCCTCTTTATAGACGGCGGGAGTCGAGGAACATGTGAGAACTGAATCAGAGGACCTGGGGGTGTTTACCCAGCGGGGCCACTCCGATGGCTAAGTTAGCACTCTGATAGTAGAGAGCCTGAAGATGATATTATAGAAATGAGAGAGCTAGAGAGCAGGGGTTACCTCCATTTTTCATCCCCCTCCCCCTCTGGGGGGTCGGAGCTCTTATATAGCGGTGTGTTGACAGATCTGGCGTAACTGCTTCTGATTCTCTGCCGCAGCCGTTACTTGCCAGGGCTGAGCTGGTGGGCGCAGGTAACTGTTGCAGAGTATGGCCCTGCTAGACAAGGGACACCTCTCAGGGCTGATAGGCACGCCGCCGCCTGGCGAGAGACGTGGGTGCAGGTCTCCAGATTTGGCAGGCACGGTTGTCAGGTAGGAAATCTTCATGTGATACGCCGAGCTGCTTTGCAATGAGCTACCTTGCATCGAGCTACTTTTCACCGAGCTGCCGGTAATGTGTCGAGGTGCTTCTACCCAAGGCAAGTCTTCGAGGTGGCCTACTTGGAGGAGAGCTGTTCGTAAGATGCCAGGCTGCTTGTGGTGAGCTGCCTGTAAGTGGCGAGCTGCCTGTGGCGAGCTACCTGTGGCGAGCTACCTGTGGCGAGCTGCCTGTAAGTGGCGAGTTGTCTGTAAGTGGCGAGCTACCTGTAAGTGGCGAGCTTCCTGTAAGTGGCGAGCTGCCTCTGCCGAGCTGCCTGTAAGTGGCGAGCTACCTGTATGTGACGAGCTGCCTATAGCTAGCTCAAATTGTCTAGTTATCAAGAGGCTTCACTTAGTTGGCATGAGGTGCCAGGTGTCATAATTTTACTGGAGGGCCAAATCCGCCCTCATCAGATACCTTAAACCATTTCAACACTGAATGAATTAACACATTTAATTCGATATTATTTCATGATTGTGCTGAGCCTTCTCAGGTTTTATCTAAACCTCATTTTTTTATTTTTTTTATAGTGTAGATAGATGGAAGATGCAGGCACCCTAGAAGGTCAACCAAACTTGATCATATATATGGTTTTGATATTTAATTGACCTGTGTGATTTGAGACAGCCAACTAAAACCAGAACACTTGGGTGGTTCAGCATAGCCGACCAGGTAAAGTAGTTCTCCTTTGCCCCTGCTGCCAATACACTTGGGTGGTCGGCAACAGTCAACACATGAGTGGTCACCCAGATTAACCGAGTAGGTCAAGTTCTTCGTTCGAAGTTTTTTTTTTTTTGCTGAAATTTCTCTTGAATTTTTTAATACAGTTGCAATATTATTAAAATCCTCTAACAAAAGGCACAAAATTGTCTAATATATCCATTAGTTACTATTATGACTGGTTACCACAGAAAAAACAATACAAATTTACGAGTAACGAAAAATAATAATAATAATAATAACGAAAGAATTTAGAGTTGTAGATTTACCTTTGAGCGATTGATATGAAGGTTATATTTGAAAGATAAATCAATTCAGAAAAAGAGATTCAAAGGGTTTGGGGTAGTGAATGATATAAAGAGAAAATTTGGAAAATAAATATTTTGATCAAAAATAACTGCATGAGTATTTTGGCCATATTTTGTGCCTCTTATTGAAGGATTCTAATAGAATGGTTCACTTACAACTGTGTTAAAAAGTTTAAAGAGGTGATTACAATTGCCAAACTTTAGGGGAGGTTTCAGCAATTTACCCTAAATTTTATTTTCATGGTGTCTATTGGGCCTATTGTGGTGTGGTTGTGTTTTCTAGGAGTATCAATGGAGCCCCCAAACCAAAATCAATTTGGACGAATTAAATGGACCAATAAGACATTGAACTGGACCAGTCCAGATTTAATGGTCCAACGCATTTATTGGATTGGACCTGGTCCAGATCAAGCAACCAGAGTGGCTATTTTGCTCTGGTTTTCATACAGTTCGAGCGAAGCTTACCCCTTCCAGATTGAGCTATCTTCTTTCGCCATCTTGCTTCCTTACACACAAGTAACAATGGAGTCTCCTACCCTACTAACCATCCATGCTAAACTTCCTTCACTATTCTACCAACCGTGGTTGTAATACTCTGTTTTTGAGGTATTAGTTCTCGTTGGGAAGTGAGGTATTAGTTCTCTAACCGTTCAATACAGCTCTTTCGAGAGCGACATTAGTTTTGTGGGTGCTATATTTGATAAAAGCTCTTTGGGGCAAGGTTTTTAAAACTGAATCGGACAATGAATTAGTCAGCATTTGGTTTCCAATCAAATGATCCGACTGTTTAAACTGAATAGATGGCCCGTTTTAACAAAAAATTAAAAATAAAAAAAATAAAAAAGGCAAAACCATTGAATGATTTGAACGATTCAATCACCCAGATCAACAGTTTACTGACTAAATTAAGAGTTTTTGGTGAAATAACGGTTCTGAGGTAAAACGGAACCGGTCATTCCCAACTTTCTGGTCCGACCGTCCAGTCCTGTCCTGTTTTGAAAATCATGCTTTAGGGACTCACATCAGTTTTCTGAATAACACTCAAAGATATGTTTCCCTCTTTCCATTTTTTTTTTTTTTTCTCAGTAGAATTGCTTGCCTGCTTTTGAATTGAACAGGTTTCATTGACCCCAAGTGCTACTATCATTGCTCTGTCGAGTGATGGCTGTAAAATAGAATTGGGTCAACATGATGATCGAATCTGGGTTATTGGGTCAGATTAAATTGAGATCTGAATATGAATAACCGTTGAGAATTTTTTATTAATATCAATTATTAATTAGTTTCACCACTAAAAATTATTTTCCAATTAATTTTTCAATAATCACTACTTTAGTAATTATTGTTATTTTGTCGGCTTGGGTATAAATTTATCACGGTGATTTTTTTTTCACTAACTATTCGTATTATTTCAGTAATTAATATAAATACCAAAAATATTAAAAATTATAACTTTCAAAAATTTCTAAGTTATTTCCAAGAAATTATTGAAAACTTATTGAAAATGCAGAATTACCTGAAATTATTTGAAGATACTGAAAATTAATGAAAAATTATTGAAAATGCTCATTAATACTGAAAATGCACATTAATTGAAAATTCTAAAGGTTATTGTAAAAGTAAAAGAAAAATGACTGACAATTATTTATAATGTATCGATAACTACTGAAAATACTGAATATTATTGAAAATTACTGAATATACAAAAATTACTTAAAATAATTGAAAACAATCCTCAAAATGCTTTAGAATTTGACAATGAAAATTATTGAAAATAAATTGCAAATTATTGAATTTTTAAAGTGATTGCAAATTATTGAAAATAAAATGCTTTAATTTTTAAAGCAAAAATTATTGAAAATTGTAGGAAAGCAGCTAAAATTTATTGAAAATGCAGAATTTCTGAAAATTATTGTAAAATACTGAAAAGTAATGATAAAATACTGAAAATGGTTATTAGTTCTGAAAATGCACATTAATTGAAAATTCTAAACGTTATTGTAAAAGTATAGAAAAATTACTGACAATTATTTAAAATTTATTGGTAATTACTTAAATTACTGAAAATACTGAATATTATTGAAAATTTCTGAATATGAAAAAATTACTTAAAAATATTGATAAAAGTCCTGAAAATGCTTTAAAGTTCGAAAATGAAAACTAACTCTGAAAATAAATTGTAAATTATTGAAAAATACTGAAAATTCAAATATAAAATAAAATTGTTTTCTGTTGAAATTTATTTTCTAATGAAAAATTACTGAAAATTAATTCTGTAGCAATAACTGAGAATTAATTGAAAATTACAGAAAATTATTTAAAATTCTTGGAATTCAATTTTCTTTATTATTTTCATTAGTTATTTATTAATTTTAAAATTTGATGAACAAGAAGAAAAATATATTTTTTATGAAATTATTTTTCCACTTGACCCTTTTCCTTAAAATTATAGAAAAATAAATGAAAATTAAATTGCACTTTCTGAAATTTAATTTAAATTAGTTGAATAATTACTGATAAATTATTGAATTATTGTAGATTTTTTTTATAAAATTACTAAAAAAATACTCATTAAAGTTTTCCAATTCAAATATTTATTAAAAATTCAGTAGAGTCAAAACATTTTAATATTCTTAGATATTAGTTATTGATATATTTTCTAATGTCATTCATCAAGTATTAAATCTTGAGGCAGAATTTACAAATATAACAATTAAAAATTCTGAAAATGTAATAATATTTAAAAATTCTGAAATCACCAAAAAAATTATTGAAATTACTGATAATGCAAATAATATACTAAAAATAAAAAAATTACTGAAAATAATTGAAAATTTATTGAAAATGTGGAAGGGATCGAAAATGAACATCAAATTAGACATTGGATTTTCACGTGCATTGCACAGGTCACCACTATTATATATAAAAAGCAAGGTTGTCCACGTCACCATGCCTCTCCTTGCTCCAAACCCCCTACCTAATTTTCCTTTTTTTTGAATTTTTTATTTTTCTAATTCCATGTAATTATTGATTAATAAACCAATAAGGGAATAACATAGCTAAATTATCTATGACAACAAATAGATAAAGAAAGAGGGATTTGTTTTTCTAACGTCTAGCCAAGTAGCACCACTATCCCCCCACATTCTCTTAAATTATCTCTAATTCCTATTTATCTTCTAAGTCCTAAATTGTCTCTAATTTAGTAGAGAATTTCTCTCCTAAATTATATCTAATTCCTATTTATCCTCTCCTCCACTTTTTATCTATATCTATCCAAGGTTCAAAATTTTAATACATATCGGTCAATATGTATCGTACTGGCGGCTTCCCGATACGCCCCTCCAGGGGTGTTTCGGGATTTCGATTGGTTTAGGGGATGGACAGACCTTAAACTGGCCCCTTTGAATCGGATTTGAAAAAAAAAATAAAAAAAATATAAAAAAAACTATCAATACTGCCCGGTACACTAGAGACGTATCGATATTTTGAACCTTGTATCTTTCTAAAGAAAGTTTGAATTAAAAAAAATTAAATATTATAACAAAATTATATACTAACTTTAAAATATGAGTTATTTAAAAATAAAATTACCAAGTTTGATGTATTGACAAATTCCGTTATGTTTAGAAATTAATAGCATAAACAGGAAGATAAAAAGTTTTTATGGGATGGCATTGCCCCTGTATTAGAAAAGAATAGAAGTGAGAAAACTAATTGTCTTCCTTAAACTTGTTTCTCACTATGCAATATAATCAAATTTGAGGGAGCATTGTCTTTGCAAGCAAAAAAGTGAGAACAAGTTTGAAATTAACTTGTTATTGTGGCATGTCATTTCATAGCCTTCGTTCTTAAAATTGGTATCATAACGAAACATCATCGTTTGCAGGCCAACAAAAATAGACCAGCCCAACAAAATAAACCTACTCCATACCAGAGAATCATGGAATCTTCCTATCTATCTTTGTTTCCCTATTGATCAATCAAGGAAAACAAAGTATCTCATAGATCCATATTCTCTTCTCCCCTCTCTCTCATGTTTAAAAATAATAATAATAAAAGGAAGCATCTTGCAGATCTTATCTGGTTGTTTGATATTTAAAGTATCATGATATCCTCTTGATTCATCACTCAATCTAGTTTGGTCAAAGTAAAGATTTTATTGATTGGATCTGGAGCAAGAGTATGGTCGAAGTTTTACAATGTCATTTTACAACAGATTTTAAAATTAAATATAATGAATTTATGGATAAGGGTAGTTCACTCTGAAAAGGAAAAAGTTCTCTCCCGCTAATCCAATTCAACTTTATTTTCAAAACATCACTGAATTTGTTATTTGTTAAAACTAAGTTATTTATTTTGTAAAAATCCCTTAAAATATTTATTAGAATACAACAAATAATTATTCATATTATTAATAGTTTTATATTTTCATAAACTTCATCACAAAATTATGTACTAACAATATAAATTATAATTTTACAAAATATTCAAATGACAAAAAACATTAAAAATAAAATATTATTTAAATATTTCAATAACAAAATATTAAAAATAGCTAAGTAATTATATAATAAAATATTTAATATTGTGTAATAACTTTAAGATCAACAAAATTCAAATATCAAAAATTTTGAAATATGTTACATACTATTTAAATATTTAACATAACTAGATTTGAAATATTTAAAATAACGAAATTATGTAATAAATTTAAAAAGTTCTTAAAGTACAAAAATAATTATAACATAATATTCAAGATAATAATAATTTAATATTTTACAAAATGAATAATGAAATTATGTAATAATAGTATAAATTATAATTTTATGGATTACTAAAATCAATAAATAATTAATATTTTAAAATTTAAATGATATTATTATTTAAATAACTAAATAATTTTATAAATGACTAATTTCACTTATATCAATTAATAATTCTAGAAAATAACTTTCAAAAAATTTAATATTTATTAATAATAATTTTAAAGTCTGAATCTATATTTATTATATATATACTAAAATTAATATTTATTTTATTTTATTAACTATTTATTGTTTTTTGTGATAAATATATTTTCAATAATTATGGATAAATCTATTTTTGTTTTATTATTAAACAATAAATTTTCAATAATTATTGGAGGTTAAACTATTGTTATTTAACTTTTTAAATTTAATTTATTCTATTTATTGTTTTTTTGTTATAATTTATTGATTAATATTTATTAGAGATTATCAAATTTTTGCTATAAATTTTCAATTATTGTAGCTAAAATTAGGAGTATTCATGGATTGGTTCGGTTGTAGGTTGTTTGGCCAACCAAATCGACATGGTCAGGTTGGGGAGTTAGTCACCCAAAACTGACTAACCATTAGTGAAAACCGGCCAACTCGAGTTGTATCGGTTTGGGTTGATTTCCTGTTTGTTCAATCAATTCAACATATTTAATCTTAAAAAATTAAATTTAAAAATTAGGTTTAAATAAAAAAAGTTACAATGATATTTATGGAAATTTCCCACTTTCTCATATTAAAAAATTATATTTGAAATATAAAATATTAATATATCTATGGACAGGCCATTCGATTTTGGTCGGTTTATAAATGGCCTAAGAAAAAAATGGTCCAACCTGGTTAGGTTGAGAAATTGTTAAACAAAAATTGATCGAAAATACTAGAAAACCAAATTGGTCGGTTTCATTAGTTTGATAAACAACCCTAACTGAAATTAACTATTATTATTTTGTATTATAAATAAATTTTTAAAAATAATTATTAATTATTTAAAATATTAAAAATATAAAACAATTATATACTCTCGTGCATTTATATTATTTAACTTTCACCTAACAAATTCCATTCATCCCACAAGTCCCCATTAATTAATTATTTTAAAAATTATAAATATAAAATAATTATATATTTTTATTACATGACTTTCGCTTAACAAAATTCATGCATCGCGCAGATCCCCGCTAATTATAAAATATATAAAAGACAGGCCGACAATCAATTTGGGCCCAGTCTAAAACCCGGACCGGAATCATTACGCCGTTTTGTGAGTCGAGAGCGAAGCCGTGGCCACGGTTTTTTGTCCGTCCATGAGTGGATGTTGCTAAAGCCCAAGCTAAGCCTGAGGCGCTCTCTCTCTCTGACTCTCTCTCTCTCATGTTTTCCACAACAATGGCAAATTAGAACCCAAAATCCAAGTACAGAAATCAACTCATCGTTCCATGGCGGTCGTTGCTCTTCACGTCACTAGAGTTTCCCGCCATTTTCGTTTGTTGTCCCCGTTCACACCAATCTCGTCATCGGTTCTGAAGAGGCCCGGAGGCCCTGGACAATTATGTGTTCGAAGAAAATATCGCCGGAGTTGCAGTTTCTTCGGATGGTTTCCTACCCGGGAACTCACTATTGTCGCGTCGGGCTCTCGAGGTACTGCAAAGAAAGTTTAGCTCTCTATCCGTGTCTCTCCGTCATTTTATCGAGCATCCACTAGTTTAGTTGCGATGTCCCATAAATTGGATAATCAAGAAAATTGGAGACGTCAATGGTGAATTATGTAGCTAGGTTATTCATTTAAGTTATTTAAGAAGTCGAAAGTGTTGTTGTTAGTATCTAAGTGAAAGTCGAAAGTTAAGGTATTTGTTCATATGTCATTGCATTAGTTGATCTGAATTACTTTTCATATCCCTGAAAGTGTATCTTTTTTAAAGTTCTCTTTGTTTGAACTACTAACCTCTTCAGACTGCTTTTCTGCACGTAATTGTTTGCCTATAATACATATAGCTAGTTGGTTAGTTTACTTTACTCTGATTTGTTTTGTAATATGGAGATGATTGTTTTCTTGTTGTTCGGAAAACTGTATGAATGCCCTTGGTTACTTTCTAACTATGGATAAAATCTTGTTGAAATCCATTCACCTTTGGGGTTTATTGAAATTAAGCTTATTGTTGTGTTCTGCATCCATATTGTGATTTAAGTTTCTCAGTTGTGTTTTGCCTAGTTATGCATTTTGTTTTGCATCATAAGCTTTTCTTTAAATTCTTAAATAAATTAATAAAATATATTCAGGTGGTATATTTTAAAAGGGCATAGGGTGAAGTAGTGTGAATTAATTTGGAGGCTCATGATCGAACAATGAAATGGCCATTTGACAGAGTTTAATGGTGAAATGAGACTCATTTAACCAAGACCATATAGTTCGTATAGGCTTTGTCAAATTAAGTATTATAAAAGCAGTGCTTTATAGTCTTTGGAACAAATTTTTTCTTCATGACATGGATTTTTAAGAAATAAGTAATCTAGTATCTAGAGTATTGGATACCTCAGTTTGTCCAACACTATTGTTAAAACCATAAGAAAGGAAGTTGAAAAGAAAGTGAATGAAGCTAAATATAGGGCTTATGATGAGTTTTGCCATAATTTAGGCACTAAAGAGGGAGAAAAAGGAATGTATAAACTAGCAAAGCTGAGAGAAAGGAAAGATAGAGGTTTCAACCATGTTAGGTGCATTAAAGATGAAGACCAAAGAATCTTGGTAAAAGATGAAAAAATCAAACAAAGATGGAAAAACTATTTTGAAAAATTGTTAAATTAACAACAAGGAGAGGGTGCTAATAGAGGAAAAACTAGGAATACTAATAGAGTTATATGTACTAAAGTAAAAGAGGTAGTAAATAAGATGAAGAAAGGAAAGGCGTTAGGACCCAATGGGATTCCAATAGAAGTGTGGAAGTGTATGGGAGAGGTAGGTGTATTATTGGCTAACTAAGCTACTTAATAAGATACTAAAAGAAAAGAGGATGATCGATGATTGGAGAAATAGCAGTATGGTGCCTATATTTAAGAACATAGGTGATATATGAAGTTGTAATAACTATCGAGGGATTAAACTCATGAGCCACACCGTGATTTTTTTTTTTTTGATAATTAAGAAGAGAATAAATGAATAAGGATTATGACTTGAAACAAGTGTATCGGAGAAGCAATTTGGCTTTATGCTAGGGAGATCAACCATGGAAGATACATTGTTTTTGAGACAATTGATAGAAAAATTTAGAGAGAAGAAGAAATATCTCTATATTAGTGTTCATTGATCTAGAAAAGGCTTATGATAGAGTTCTTAAAGAGATAATATGGTGGGTCTTGGAAAAGAAAAGGGTTCAAAATAGGTATATAGACCTAATTAAGGATATGTATAAGGGGGCAACAACCAATGTTAGAATAGATGTGATTTAGACCAATAAAAAATAGTAAAAATATTTCTGATTATAGTAGAAGAGGAAGACAAGAAGAAGAAGACAAGAAGAAGAAGAAGGGAGAATGGACAAGAAGGGAGAAAGAAGGAGTTCGATAATCTCCTATTTCTCCACTCTAATCTTTTATTAATCTTACTAAGATTACATAAATTACAAGTTTTCCCTTAAGTGGGCGTCCACCTCATCATCATACTTAGAAAACATAAAAAAGAATTAAAGACCCATTAAGAACAAATAACAAGAATAAACTAATCAATAAGATAGAAATGGGCTAGGGCCCATTCGGCCCAGTCTCTCTACACTCCCCCTCAAGTTGAGCATAGATATCAATCATGCCCAACTTGCTTATATAGTGAACCAGCTTTCCTTTAAGAACACCTTTTGTTAAAACATCAGCCAACTGTTCTTAAGAAGCAACAAATGGCAGATAGACTTTTCTTGAAGCAACTCTTTCCCGTATAAAGTGCCTGTCAACTTCTATGTGCTTAGTTCTATCATGCTGAACAAGATTATGTGCAATGTTGATAATGGCTTGGTTGTCACAATATAACATCATTGGCTTCTCACAGTTTATACCCAATTCTTCTAAAAGTGATCTCAACCACAAAAGTTCTGAAACTCCATGTGCCATTGCCCTGTACTCTGCTTCAGCCGAGGATCTAGCCACTACAGATTGCTTCTTACTCTATGATACAATGTTCCCTGCCACCATAGCACAGTAACCTAAAGTGGACCTCCTATCATCAATACATCCAGCCTAGTCAGCATCAGTGTATGCTTCCAGCTTCATGTGTCCATGCTTAGCAAACAAGATACCTTTCCCTAGAGTCCCTTTTAGACCCTCATAGCAGTTGCTAAATGTGTATCTCTGGGAGAATGCATGAACTGACTAACTACACTAATTGCATAGGAAATATCTAGTCGAGTCTTGCAAAGATATAATAACTTTCCAACCAGTCTCTGGAACAATCCCCTATCAATCAACAGTTCACCATCAATAGCTGACAGCTTATGATTTAGGTCTACCGGACTGGAAGCTGGTCGAGCACCAAGTTTGCCAGTCTTTGCAAGAAGATCAAGAACATACTTACGCTGAGAAATGAAGATACCATCCTTAGACCTTGCAACTTCAATTCCCAAGAAATTTCTAAGTTCACCCAAGTCTTTAATCTCAAAGTCAGTGTTAAGAAATCTTTTGAGATGAGTAACTTCCTAAGTATCATTACCAGTAACCACAATATCATTAACATAGACAATTAGAAGGGTCACTAAAGAATCTCTCTTCTTAACAAACAGGGTATGATCAGACTGAGTCTATATGTACCCAAAAGTAACAAGGGCAGCCCGAAATCTATCAAACCAAGGTCTAAGAGATTGCTTAAGGCCATAAAGGGACTTCTTTAGTTTATAGACTTTCCCTTGCATCTCCTTTCCATACACCCCTAGAGGTAAAGGCATATAGACCTCTTCATGTAGGCTCCCATTCAAGAAAGCATTTTTAACATCGAATTGATGAAGCGGCCAATCAAAAGTAGCAACTAAAGATAGCAAAACTCGAATTGAAGTCATTTTGGTCATTGGGGCAAAAGTCTCCAAGTAATCAATACCATACATCTAAGTGTATCCTTTAGCAACCAAACGGGCCTTAAATCTTTCAATAGTACTATCTAAATGATACTTGATAGTGAATACCCACTTATAGTCAACCGGTTCCTTTCCCCCAGGCAAATCCACAATTTCCCAAGTATTGTTCTTATGCAAAGCATCTAATTCAATCATCATAGCATCCTTTCATTTTGGTTTGGATAAGGCTTCTGGGATAGATCTAGGAATCACATGTGTGGAAACAAAGACAACAAAGGAATAGTAGGAAGGGGAAAGAAGGCTATAGGACAGGTGCTTGGAAATGCAATGAGTTGTACATTTCCGTTTTCCTTTGCAAAGAGTAATAGGGAGATCAAGGTCAGGGAAGGTATCAGAAGTGGTAGAAGGGGGCTGACTTGTTACCTCAGTAGTGATGGGAGGAGCAAGAGGCTCATTTGAAGGTGTGGAAACAACTTGCACTTCCCTGAGTCTTTGTCTCTGGTACCACCTTTGAACAATAGGATGGGAAGAAAAAGCGGGAGGATGAGCAGGAGGAGGGGGAGCAGGAACATGAGAAGAAGACCCAATAGAAGACTCGATGAGAGGAGACTCAATAGAAGACTCAATGGGGATTGGAAGAGGGACAAATGGTGACATTGCAAACAACTCCTCTGAATGCTCCCCCCCTCAGGAGAAGTACCAAAGAAAGGAACAGACTCAACAAATGTGACATCTCTGGAAATAAAGCAAGTGCCACGAACCGGATCAAAACAACAATACCCCTTTTGTGTGGATTCATATTCCCAAGAAGGCACACTTGTGTGCTTTAGGCTCAAACTTATGTCTCTGATGATTGTGAACATGAACATAACAAGTGCACCCAAACACTCGGAGAGGAAGAGAGAAGAGATCCTCATTTGGAAATAGGAGGCTAATGCGGGTTTTAAAACTTAGAACTCGGGAAGGCATCAATCTTATCAAGTATGTAGCTGTAAGGACAACATCCCCCCAAAACTTAACAAGAACATGAGAAGCAAAAAGGAGGCTCCTCGCAACCTCAGCCACATGTTGGTTCTTTCTTTCCACCACTCCATTTTGTTGTGGAGTGTAGGAACAAGAGCTTTGATGAATAACTCCAAAGGTATCAAAGTAGGAGGAAAGGCTCTTCTCAAAATATTGCTTTGCATTATTAAATTGGAAGATTTTGATCCGAGTATTAAACTGGGTAAAAATAAGCTCATGAAATTTTTATACAATATTTAGCACTTCATCCTGGGATCTCATAAGGTAAATCCAGGTGTAATGAAATACTTGTAATCCCCCATAGCAGATAAATGATATGTCCCCCACACATCAGAGTGCACTATGGAAAGGAGAAGTTGATCTTTTATTGCTCATTGAAAAAGATTGTCTACAATGTTTTGCAAGTTCACATGACTCACAATGAAGACTCGATAGGGATATTCCCTTAAACATTTTTGGGAACAAATAACTCAAAGTTGAAAAAGACAAATGATCAAATTTCAAATGACATAACATGACTCTATCAACTGACTCTGATGAGATAAGACTCCAAAGCTACTCCACTAGGTGGTCCAGGACTTCATCAGAGATATCCAACAAATATGTTCCATTTGTTTCATGGCCACTCCCAATTGTCCTCCGAGTTTTCAGGTCCTGAAAAACACAATGAGTAGGAAAGAAGGTTATGCTGCAATTCATTGATTTAGTTAAGCTACTAATAGATAAAAGGTTGGTGTTAAGTTTGGGAACATAAAGGACAAAGGACAAAACAAGGGAGTCGGAGGCTCTAATATTCCCTTTGCCAGAGATGGGAGCAAGAGACCCATCGACAAGGGAAATCTTCTCTCTATCAGAGAGGAGCTGGTATGAACATAAAAGGTTAGATATGCTGGTCATATAGTTTGATGCACCAGAATGTATAATCCAAGGAATTCTACGATTACTTGAGGTTGTAGCATGATTTGCAGAAGCACGAATACCTAAATGGGCAAATGCGGATGAAGAGGTATTACCAGAGGAGGAAGTTGCAATAGTAGTCTCTAAGTGATTAATTAACCTCCCATATCTCTCAACTTCTGCCTTCACTGCTACTAGCTGCTCCACAATAGATTTTTCTTCACTTTCTCTATTTACACCTTCAAATGCTGTAGCAACATTTGCATTCTTGGGCTTTCCAGACTGATCACTTTTCTTAAAGTTGTTGTTGTTGTTCTGAAACCTATCTGGAAGAAGTTTCCAACAAGTATCCTTAGTATGTTTTGGTTTCTTGCATTGTTCACATTATCACCTCTTTCTTCTCAATTGGCCCCTTTGGTTTTATGCATGTACAAAATTGTTCTGGAGGTGGTGGACCCTGTAACTGTACCTGTCGCTTGCTCTCTTCACTACTCACCATAGTATGCCTGAGCAAGTGTTACTTCATCCTTAGCTAGAATATTCTATCTCGTAATATCAAATTCAGGGTTGAGTCCTGTAAGAAACTCAAACACCCTATTTCTTTTCACAAATTTCTTGAATTTCTCTACATCCTTGGTGCTTTCCCATACAACTGCTTCCATAACATCAATCTCCTGCCATAGTGACTTCAACATTGAGTAGTAGACATCTACACTCTTCTCCCCCTGTTTCAGATTTTTCACATCATTCTTCAGTTTGTAGGCCCTTGCAACATCCAATTTCTGAGAATATGTTTCTGTAACACCATACCAAATCTCCTTGGCTGAAGTCATCCAAAGATAATGTTGACTTATGTGGGGTTGCATAGAATTTACCAACCATCCAATAACTGTGTAGTTATCTTGCATCCATTTCTCACAAGGTTTAAAATGTCGATGTCGATGGAAATGTCGCTTACCAAAATATAGGACATATGTCGGAAATGTC
>NW_010729136.1:915812-930008 GCF_000365185.1 Nelumbo nucifera | reverse complement strand
CAATAAGTTAATAATATAATAACAGGTCTGGTCGAATCTAGGGATGACTTTTTCTCTAATTCGAACCAGACCTTCTCTGTTTTCTTCCTTCTTCTTTCCTCTCCTACTTCTTGCTGTTTACTTTACTTTACAGTCAACGAACAAGACAGAATTCTAGGGCAGGTCGAACTTCAACAGTTATGACATGGCTGTGTAACTCCATGCAGCCACATATCAGCCAAAATTATTTATGGATAAAAACAACTAAAGAAAATTGGGATATCATGAAAGAAACCTACTCTCAACCCCTCAATGTTGCTTGGGCCTATGAGCTAAAACGTAAGGTAAATAACTTTAAGCAAGGAGAGAAGCCAGTCTCGGTTTATTTTTCCACCTTGAAATCCTTGTGGCATGAGATTGATCACTTAGAAACAATTGAGTGGGAAAGCCAGAGGGATGCACAGACCTACAGAAAACAGGTTGAAACCAATAGGGTATTTGAGTTTCTAGCTGGTCTGAATTCTGAGTATGACATTCTGAGACAACAGCTTCTAACAAGAGATAGTGGACCCTATCACAAGCATACTCTCTAGTGCATAGTGAAGAAAGTAGAAGGAAAGTTATGTTACAACATTCGCCATTTGAATCAACTTTGGTAGCAACTAAACCCAAGTTTGGGGGGGATAAGGAGAGAGATATGAAGAAGGAAGACAAGGACCTAATATGTGAACATTGCAAGAAACCTAAGCATACCAAGGAAACCTGCTGGAACCTACATCCTCATCTAGTTCCAGCAAAACTCAGGAACAAAAAGGGGAATGCTAATACAGCTGTTACTATTGATTGTGCAACCTCATCAGGCACAAGAGCAACACCACTAGACACTCTAGCTGCTATCCAAGCTGCCTTGACTCAGTTGGAAAAGGAGGTTGGTAATTCAGCATCATCATCTCAGCCAGTCACAACATCAGCTCCTCCCACATCGGCATTTGCTCATTCAGGTACACAGGCTGATGGATCACTTGTTGGGTGCATCTAATCTACATGTTCCATTTCCCTTGGCATAGACTCAGGTGCATCTGATCATATGATTGGTTTGCCTTCACTATTTACTACCTATCACTTATCCTCTGGTAAAGACAAAGTGTCTATTGCTGATGGATCACTTGTTCTCATTTTTGGCAAGGGAGACATCAAGTTGTCTAGTGCCATTTCCCTGTCTTTTGTTTTACATGTTCCTAAACTCAGCACCAATTTACTTTCAGTTAGCAACACTACTAAAAACCAGAATTGCTCGGTAACTTTTTTTCCTGATCAATGTGTTTTTCAGGACTTGGAGACAAGGAAGGTGATTAGGACTGGCCGTGAGACGAATCGAATCTATCTGCTTGGAGGAAGTTCACAATGGGAAGATAGTGAAGTTAGAGGGTCTTTTGTTCCTCAGTCTATTGGTCAAGTCATGCTTTGGCATAACCGATTGGGTCATTTATCCTTTAGGTATTTGAAAAGCTTGTTTCCTAGTTTATTTGAATCTATCCAGATGTCTAATTTAAAGTATGAAAGTTGTGAGCTTGCAAAGCATTGTAGAACAACCTATTCATTAAGTAATAAGAAAAGTAGTGTTCCTTTTGACACTGTGCATATTGATGTTTGGGGACCATTATCACATCACTGCTATGAGGGGGGGGGGACAGATACTTCTTGCTGCTTGTTGATGACTACACCCGGTTTTCTTGGGTCTACTTGATGCATTCTCGAGATGAGGTTCCTACCCTGACCCAGACCTTTCATCAGATGATTTTAACCCAATTTGGGGTAAAAATCAAAATTTTCAGATCCAATAATGCGAGAGAATACTTTAAAATATCACTAGCCTCTTATTTTCTTGACCATAGGATTATCCATCAGAGTACCTGCCCTCATACCCCTCAACAAAATGGGGTGGTTGAGAGAAAGAATAGGCACATATTGGAAGTAGCTTGAAGTATCATATTTAACTCCAATGTGCCTATACATTTATGGGGAGATGCCATTCTCACACTTGTGTATCTCATCAACCGAATCCCTTCATGGGTTCTTGACATGAAACCTCCATTCACTCTTTTATATCTTGATAAAGAGCTATTTTCTGTCCCTCTTAAAACCTTTGGTTGTACCTGCTTCGTGCAAACTCTTGGCCCTCACCGTTCCAAATTTGACCCTAAAGCCTCAAAATGTATTTTCCTTGGCTATGCACAAATTCAAAAGGGATACTACTGCTATGAACCTACTTCGGGAAAGAGATTTATATCCATGGGTGTTACTTTCTTTGAGGATGTACCTTATTATTCTAGGGTTTCTTCTCAGGGGGAGAGTAGTAAGGTTGGGGTTAACACATCAGAAGTCCCTTTACTTGTTCCATTGAGTGAAGAGGGGTGTAATGGGGAGGGTTGTCAAAAATGTCAGGATTTGAGAGTTTATCACAAACGATGGAGGCAGGTTAATTTCGGTCATCAGCAGTCCAGGCCAGCCCCAATTCCTTCTAAGGATCCAGATCCAGGTACTACATCTCTTTCATCTCCCATTACAGATGAGCCTTCTGCTGTTGAGCCTTCTCCATCTTCTGAACCCTCACTTCCATTGAATGACCTTGACCTCCCCATTGCAGTCCGTAATGGCAAACGCCGTTGCACCTCATCCACAACCTACTATATCTCACAATTCTTGTCCTATGATCATCTGTCTCCCTCTTACAAGTCATTTCTTACATCCATTGCTGATATTCCTATTCCTAGAACAGTACAGGAAGCCCTAACCATTCTTGAGTGGAAGGATGCAATGAAGGTAGAAATGGATGCCCTTTTGAGAAACAATACCTGGGAGCTAGTTGATCAACCTAAAGGGAAGAAACCAATTGGATGTAGATGGGTGTTTACTGTGAAACATAATGTTGATGGTTCCATTGAAATGTATAAGGCCTGGTTAGTTGCAAAGGGGATTTACTCAGACTTATGGTATAGATTACTTGGAGACTTTCGCACCAGTAGCAAAAATGACCACTACTAGAGTGTTATTATCTCTTGCAGCCAGTTACTCTTGGCCCTTGTTCCAAATGGATGTTAAAAATGCCTTCCTCAATGAAGACTTGCAAGAAGAAGCGTACATGTAGCTACCTCCTGGTTTTTATAGTACAGATACAGGTAAGAAGGTTTAATGGCTGAATAAAGCTTTGTATGGACTAAAACAGTCCCCTAGAGCTTGGTTTGATAGATTCAGACAAGCCCTTGAAAAGTTTGGCTTTGTGCAGGCTCAATCAGATCACACTTTGTTTATTAAGAAAGTGAATACTTCCTTGACTCTACTTACTGTATATGTGGATGACGTTGTAGTAACAGGGAGTGATAACAGTGAAATTGAGTCTCTTAAGAAACTTCTCCATCAAGAATTTGAGGTAAAAGACCTGGGAGAGCTACGATATTTCTTGGGTATTGAGATAGCTCAGCCCAAGCATGGAATCTTTGTTTCTCAAAGGAAGTATGTCATTGATTTGTTAGAAGAAACATGAAAGTTGGGTGTTAAGCCAACCGATACACCTATTGAATAGAATCACAAGATTAGTGCAGAAGGTGGAGAGCCTCTTGAAGATAAAGCTATGTTCCAAAGATTAGTTGGGAAACTACTTTATCTTTGTCTTACATGACCAGACATCAGCTATGCAGTCAGTGTTGTTAGTCAGTATATACACTCTCCTAGAACTACCCACCTACTTGTTGTTGAGAGGATATTGGCATATGAGGTGTACTATTTAAGGATAATAATCACATGAAGATAGAAGTTTACACAAATGCAGATTAGGCCGGTTGTGTTGATGATAGAAGGTCTACCTCTGGATATTGTGCCTTTGTAGGAGGTAACCTTGTTTCTTGGAGGAGTAAGACACAAAATGTTGTTTCTCGTTCTAGTGCTGAAGTTGAATATCAGCCCATGGCAATGGTGTGGCTGAAATAATATGGTTGAAATCACTGTTTGATGAATTGGGTATTACCTATGAGAAACCTCTAATCTTGTATTGTGATAATCACTATTAATATAGCTCATAACCTGGTACAACATGACAGAACCAAGCACACTAAATTAGATCGACATTTTATTAGGGAAAGGGTTGCATCTCAAGAAGTCCATCTTCCATATATCAGCTCCAACATGCAGCTTGCTGATCTTCTCACCAAGGCAGTTTCAAAGAAGAAGTTAGAAGCAGATCTATGCAAATTGGGAATGACAAACATCTATTCCCAACTTGAGGGGGAGTGTAGAAACCACTGATGTGGTCTCCACCTCTTTCTTTTGTACTCGTATACAACTATTAGTTATTTAAGTCAGTCCACAATTAGTTATTAGTCTTTTATTAGGATTTTATTTTTGCCATGTAAGCAATCTTATCCTTACTTCAGAATTAATATAAATAGAAAGAGGGGGGCGGCAGATTAAGCATCCTCTTCTTTTCTGAAACCCTTCCTTCGAATTCTTCTTCTCTTCTTCTCTCTTTCTCCTCTCATCTTCTTAATTTCCTGTTGATTATACACCACAGCTTGGGCTATTAGTAGTCTCATACGACTACAGTAACCATCACACTCAGTCTACTTTCCTCAGACTGAACAAGGGCATACACCTTTTGGACTGAAGGCAACTCTTTACTTCCTAAAATCTGAACTCTAAGGGGTTCTTATATGGGTTTAGTCCCAACAAAAAGGCAAAAACCCGCTGCTGAGAAACCAGCTTCTTATAGGCTCTAGCATCATCCTCATGTTTCCATTCTATAGCCCGATAGTGGTCTAATTCCTTCCAAACTGAGGTAAGAGCTGAATAATAGGCTGATAAGCTGCGGTTTCCCTATTTACAGGTTGAGGATTCAGCTTGTAACTAGTAGATCTTAGCAAAGTGCCTTTGCTCAGAATAGGTGGTTTTGGCCTGTTCCCATATCTCATTTGCAGTATCTGCCCACATAAAATTCTTCTTCACATCCGATTCCATGGCTGCAAGTAGCCAGGACATCACCATACTGTTTTCTTGGTCCCACTGGTCATTTCAGTAGTCCAACTATTGGGTTCTTTAACCCTTCCATTTATGTAACCAGCTTTCACCCTTGCTGTTACATAAAGTTTTACACCTTTGGCCCACTCCAGGTAGTTCAAACCATTTAAAGGAGTGGTCAGCATAGGAAGCATCATGCTTTCAGTCCCTATACCTATTGTACCATGGGTCGATGTAACCCCAGATAATGCAGATTCATTATTCGCCATTTTCAAAGGCAGGTCTACAAGCCACAAACAAAAAACTGCAGGTGCACAAGACCAGTCCTCACACCAGTACTACTTCTAATAGTCACAATTAAGGCACAAAACTCCACACACTACTTCTGAAAACATGTACACACTACTGCAGCACATAAACAGTCCAAAACACAGTCCAGGAAGAAGAATACTGCTGTACTTCACACTTCATACACTACTGCAGCACATAAACAGTCCAAAAACACAGTCCCGGAAGAAGAATAATGCTGTACTACTTCATACACCAATTCTAGCACATACCTGGACAAAAGGGATCACACACCCCTGTACAGCACCTGTACGAAGGTGCAAAAAAAAAAAAACCAGGTCTTCAACAGCATCAGCCGAAGGTCAAAAAAGGATGTTTATGCCTTCACAGCATCAGTCGAAGGAGCTAGGCCTTCACAGCCTCAGCCGAAGGTAAAAAAAAAGAGGTTTAGGTCTTCACGGCATCAGTCGATGGTGCCAAGCCTTCACAGCTTCAGCCGAAGGTCAAAAAACATAAGTTTAGGTTTTCACAGCACCAGTCGATGGAGCCAAGCCTTCACAGCCTCAGCCGGAGGTAAAAAAATGAAGTTTAGGTCTTCACAGCATCAGCCGATGGAGCGAATGAAGCTTCACAGCATCAGCCTCTACCAAATAGGGTTACCTTGGTGCTACGACCAAGGAGGAACCCAGAAGAAGTGCCAAGAGATATTTCTGATCAGTCCGGTTGAGTATTTTTGTCTTTACAGTCCAAGAAAACAGGTGCCTGGGTTGAGTGAATACTTCTCAGTGAGAAAACCACACTTCCTATTGCCCAGAGTGTCGCTCTGATACCATGTAAACATACGAGAAAACAGGAAGAAGAGAGAAGAGAGAGGAGAGGAGAGGAGAAGAAGAAGAGAAAGAATGTGGGAGTTGAAATCTTGGAGCTAGCGGCTACTGCTCCTCTTTTATTTAAAATGTTATAACTTATAACAAATATAAGAAATTGCAATTAGGCCCCTGGGGCTCACCCTAATACAAAGAAAAGAACATGCTGACAGCAGTCTAAGCTGACAGCATTGTAACAGCATAAATAAAGAAAAAACTCTTTAAATCTAACAACAAAATGTAAAATGTTTATAATAGTTAGTTGGTTAGTTATTAACTTGTTTTATTTAATGATTAAATGCTGAAACTTATTGCTTATAAACTTTCTATTATATGGATATTTGTACCTTCTATCATTCTAACTTTATATATTATATGTCATTTTTACTAATCTATAAACTTTAATTAAAATTTTTCTTAAGTTTTGAGGCTTACAGCCTTAAACTTCACAATGCCTTGAGGCTTATGCCTCATTTTTTTGCGCCATTACGCCTCAACTATGCCTTTAGCCTTTTAAAACCATGTGAGAAAGAATGTTTAACTAATTGACAGTCTTGTTCTAGAAAATTATATTCCTAGTGGCTTTTTTAGTATTCAAGGTTTCACAAGCTTCTGTCCAAGATATTTAGCAGTTTATTAGGAACATGCACAACAACATAGATGTGTATTCAATTCTCTGTATCAAAAAATATATATATATAAATATAATTTCAGTTTTTGTTATTCCTTTGAAGCTCAAAATCTGAATTGTTCATCAACTATATTAGTCCATTTTTCCACCATGATGTGCACAATGCGTGTATGTATACTCAGACATTTGCATTTTTTTAGTTGCACTCTATCTTCTAATCTGCATGTCGTATTGTCATTTCAGTACTCAAAATCTTTCTATCAGAGAGGCCATGGTAACTGATGTTTTGCTTGGAAAGAACGACAACATTGAAGGGGTTCGAACTTTCTTTGGGATGAACTTCTATGCTCCTTCTGTTATTCTTACAACTGGGACATTCATGAGTGGTAAAATTTGGGTCGGAAGAGCATCTATGCCTGCAGGGAGAGCTGGTGAGGCAGCATCTCATGGGCTGGCAGAAAATTTGCAACAGCTTGGGTTTGAAATTGATCGGCTGAAGACTGGAACTCCTGCTCGTGTTGATTGTCGTACTGTTGATTTCTCTGGATTAGAACCTCAACATGGAGATGAAGAGGTCCTCTTATCTAATCTCATTTGTAGGATCATAAGATTTAATGCTAATTTTGCATTGTTATCTTAAACAAAATGCTTGCTAGACTACCACAAAATAAGAGATTTGGATGTGGCATCACATTTGTTGCCCCAAAGGGCTTTACATGTTTCATCTCCACCCCCTCCATTCAAGGGGGAAGGGTTTACAATCTGAAACTTGGTTTATTGATATTGGGTGGAAAGTTGCATTCCTTGGACCCTTTTAGGTTCAAACCATGCTACCATGTGGAAGACTCTTGGGTTGTATAACGTGATTCACCCATTTCCAAATTCTTCTCACTTGCATACTAATTTCATGCCCTTCAAGCTTAATCAGAAGATTTGTCATTTTCCTAATCTCCCAATCCTGCAAATATATCTAGAAACAAGGTGCCCAAATCATTCTTCCACCAACCACTTCAAACAGTTGGGACACCTTTTTGTCAACTTCCAAAGTAAACAGTTTGTCTCCAAGTGTTCCTGAACAATAACTAATCTCAAACTTTATTTATTAGTATTTTGATGCATTGTTGGAACATCTTCCTTCAACCCATTTACCTAATTTTGTCCTTTCCTAATGAAGATAATTGTTGAGTGGGCCGGTTTGTTTTGTTGAGTGGGCCGGTTTGTCTTTAGTTTGTTTTTATTTAATTAGGAAGTTGTTGGGCCAAGGCCCATTAGTTTTTATTTTTTAAAGTTGTGACTGTTCAGTTTTAGTAGCCGCCCTACTAAGGGCATCCTTGTAATATCTCATCTTTAAGTTAAATATAAATATAATGAGGGGCTGGCGACTAGGGTTAACTTTCTCATAACTCTAGTTGACCTCCTACTCTTTTCTTCTTCTCCTTCCTTCTCTACTGCTGAAATCTTCACCTTCCCTCCTTTTCTCTCACAAGAAGCTTTGACTGAATCAGCAAATAGTGATTTCTACTATAATGATAAACAATTTACACAATTTGGTATCCTTATGCCCTTTTTAAAACTCATGTGGCCCATTGGACCACCCCCGTTTCCCAAGTTGGCTTGTTAGTTTAGTCCTTCCAATATTTCAGGTTGTTCACACAATATATATATTTTTCTCTCAGCATAATGTATATTATCATCTTTATGTTTCCTTTATGATGAGTATTTTCTGAAAGCAATCTTCTTTTAAACAGGTTAGCTGGTTTAGCTTTGATCCTGATTTCCACATTGAAAGGGAACAGATGTGCTGCTATTTAACACGTACCACGAAAGCCACACACCAGCTTATAAAAGAGAACTTGCATGAAACCCCAACTTATGGAGGCTGGGTTGAAGCCAAGGGACCTAGATATTGCCCTTCTATTGAAGACAAGGTATAATTAATAGTTATATTGGCCCATAGTGTCAGTTGCATGTCTGCTAATTCAAGCTCAAAGAAAAGTGATTTACCACATATTCTGCATATCCAAATAGTGTTTTTTTCTTTTTTCGGTAATGATAATTTATTTACAGAGAAGAAGAAGAAAGAGGATTTGATTGATGGGTTGCTCCATTTGTGACCTGGGTGACTGTGTACATCTGTCCCTCCCCAGACCCCGCATTGACAGGAGCCTTGTGCACTGGGTTGACCTTTATATTTTGTTGTTTATTATTAATTACATATAAATGAATCTGCTGCACTGCTGTCATTGCAACAGTTCTTGCCATCAATCAAGAGGAATAAAGCATATTGAGTTTTGTTTTCAGAAAGACGAAAGGATTACATTTAATTACTAATACCAATTTGTTTACAAATCTGCCCTGGGAGATGCTTTTTACCAACCCATAATTTGCATCCAACAGTTGTTTACCTTTGGTGACATCCACAGATTGGTCTCTATAAAGCATCTTTCTTTGATTTATTTGATGGTTACCTCTTAGAACTTCTGTTATGGGCATCCTTTAAGCAAAGACTAACTGTTTATCAATAGTAGAAGAGGCCTAAGGAATTCTAAATCAATTTAGGTCATTAACCTATTACAATCTCTAGAAAACATCTTTTTTGAATCCTTTAACTACAGAGTATTTGAACAGTCACTTCTTCGGAAACAGCCAAGTTGTACATGCATGTTTTTTACCAGCAACAGGTTGATAGGATTTAGTAATCATTACGAAGGGAGAAGATAAAGAGAATCAATACAAAACTGAAAACATCATAAAGAAGATACCCTAAGGCTATCACACTTTGTTGGATAGGCATGTTGGTCACTCAGGTATCTAGTTTGTATTTAAAAATATGCTCATGGTTTTAGAAGTCCAATTAAACTGAAATACTAGGTAGAGGGATAAAACTTCATCATTATGGAACATGTTGGGACAGTCTTCTAAGCCGGCAAGAAGGCTTAACAGTTGTCTTGGCCATTACACATGAACATGCATTGGTATGGATGCTTTAGTTTCTTCTGAGTGAAGACTCATGGTTAATCAAGTAGGAAAATAGAGATGTTGCCATAGAGTTCATCTTTTTATATATTAAATTTGTTTTTGTTGTTTGAAATGTTAGTTTATGTTTGATACTTTAAAATTTCTATAAACCATGTAATTATTAACTCTATTTGCTTTTCAGATAGTGAGATTTCAGGATAAAGATTCTCATCAGATTTTCCTTGAACCAGAGGGCCGAAATGTGCCTGAACTTTATGTGCAGGTGTGCTGCCTGAACTTTAAAAATAACTTTTTATTTCTGACTTTTTTAAGTAATGAATATTATCTCATCTTCTTTTATTCTATCCTTTACATATTTTGCTATCTTTTTCAATAGTAATATATGTTTCTTGAGTTCATCATATCCAACCACTATGTGAATGGCTTAACGCGTCTGACTTTTGGCAAAAAAAAGTCTGACTTTTGATGATTCTTGTCTATTACTCACAAAAAACTACAGAACCTTTGTTTCTACTTTGCAAATATATTTTTTATGATAGTTTTTCATTTGAAGTTTCAATTTTTAACTATAAATGATGTTATTTTTCTTCCTAAATAGGGTTTCTCAACAGGTTTACCTGAAAGGCTGCAGTTACCACTCTTGAGAACATTACCGGGCCTTGAGAACTGTTCAATGTTAAGGCCTGCTTATGCCGTAGAATATGATTTCCTGCCTGCTCATCAGTGCTCTAGATCTCTTATGACAAAGAAAATTGATGGACTCTTCTTCTCAGGCCAGATAAATGGAACAACAGGCTATGAGGAAGCTGCTGCACAGGTTTTTTTGTATCTTTTATGATGCTCTCCGTTTTTTTTTCTGTAGTCCTCAAGATTTCATCCCTTGTGTGGTGTTATTGTCTCAGTATTCTGAAAACACAAATGCACCATAACCCATAATGTCTCTTACATGTAAGCAAAGGAAGTTGTTGCTATCACCTTCGAATTTATTTTTGAGACCTATGTCTCAGCTTATGCATTCATGTGCACAGGGTATTATTTCTGGGATTAATGCAGCTAGACATTCAGATGGAAAGCCTCTCGTCATTCTTGAGAGGGAAAGCAGTTATATAGGGACCTTGATTGATGATCTGGTCACAAAAGATCTTCGGGAGCCTTACCGCATGTTGACAAGGTATTTGGGGCAAGGTGTTCCCTTTGACCATTCAATAATATTGTTCTCACTGAGTGACAAAATATGCAACTTATGTTTTTTTTATCAATAATGGCATAATTTCATTTCATTAAAGAGAAAGGGATAAGTGTACAACATAAGAAATACAGAAGTACGTGTCAGTCAATGAGAGATAAATACTCTTATCCCAATTAATCACTCATTTACAGAAGTGCCCAGAACATAGGTTCTCTCTCCACCCCTTGTTTGGCTAAAACATCAGCTAACGTGTTAGTGCAAAATTTAACCCAATTGAAGGAAATTTCCATATCTCTTGTCAACCACCAAATTTTCTTATTTTCATTGCAGTATATCCAAAACGTTGAATCCTCTCCCCGTAACCAACTTACTACCAGTTTGGAGTCACCTTCAACAACCAACTTCCTAATGTTCAGATCATTTGCTCTTTGAACACTTTCCAACAGGGCCAGCACTTCTGCTCTAAGGGAGTCCCCCTCCCCAGCTGGACCTGAGAAGAGAGCTAAAATCTTACCCTCCTCATCTCTATGAACCCCATCAATATTTGAGTTGTTACTTTTTGAATTGATGCAACTAGCTATCCATGCCATTTGCGAGGTCGACTTGGGGCAGGATCTGGTGAGTGTCAATGATTTGGCTCAAGGTCTAGATAGGTCACTATTTTAGATCGCTGTCCATAGTCTTCTTTCTGCTTTATTCCCTTGTCTTTCAGCTACTCTATCACCCACCTACTTTGGATTCATGTTTCTGTGAAATATGTTCATGAATCGCTTCAAGGATCTCTTTCATAGCTGTAAAGTGACTGATATAATAAGGGTGTGGAATGAAGTGGCTCAATCTTCCAAAGAAAAAGAAAGAAAATTGATGGAGTGGAAGCCCCCACCGAGCAATAGAATAAAGATGAACTTCGATTGTAAATCGATGGGGGATCTGGGATTGGCAGGTATTGGTGGTGTCTTCAGAAATGACTCAAGCAAATTGTTGGCTATGTACTCAGGACCTATAGGGGTACGGGATTCCTTAAATTCTGAGCTGATGGCCCTACTGCAAGGCCTAAATTTGGCAAAACAATCAAACCTTAGAAATCTGGAGGTTGAAGGGGACTCAAATCTGGTTGTTCATGGACCACAAACAAGTGCAATGTACCTTGGATCTACAGACATGTTCTGAGGAAAATATAAAGCTTGGCAAGAGACTTAAATGCCAACTTTAATTGGACAAGGACTGAAAATGGGATGGCGCACACACTAGCTAAACAAGGGGGTGGTCTATAGGCAGCAGGTGTTTTGGGCTTTATTGTAATCTTTTGGGATAAGCTTCTCAGTTCTCTGTTTCTTGGTTGAAAGGTCACCCTTTATAATGTACTTTAATCTGTCTTTTTAATAAAACCAATTTCTTCTTTCTGATTAAAAAAAAAAAAAAAAACTGAACCTCTTTTCTGGATCAACAAGATATCAATCATCACGGTTCCTCACTTACAGATACATCTATTAAAAAGGCTATTACTCAATGTTGGTCCCAGTTATCTGGGGTCTTGGGGAGGGGTGGACTGGATACAGTCCTAACCTTTGGCGTTTTTTTGCACAAATTGGCTGCTCTTCGACTGAAACTTGTGTTCTCATGCTTGACAGCCCAAGATTTTACCATTACACCAAGTAATTGGCCCCTTACATACAGCTGTTTATTATTTTAATAATTGCTACTTTGGTTTCTTTAACAAATTATTTTTTTTGTAAAACAGTTTCTTCATGCTTGATTTGAAAGGTATTGTTAAGTCACTTTAAATATTAACAAGATTACTTACATCAGAAGTAAGGGTTAACAATTTCTATTATTTTCCTAACAAGATTAACAACATAAAGGAGTCATCCCAGGCCTTTAAGACTACAAAGCTATTATATGAATTTATAATAACCACTTTATGGATCATTATTTGTCTAGTTTCGTAGTTGGTGATGTTTTTACAGATTTGATTTCTCTGTAATATTTTCCTTTTGGTGAAAAAAAAAAAAGTTCTTTGGCATTGATATTATCTATTGATTTATTGAGCCTTTAAGATTATCAATGCTAATACCATAAAAAAGGATTATCAATGCATGAATTGCAGATGCTTCATATTGTTGAATTGTTCTTTTTCCTGAATAAGATTTGATTATTTGATCTCATTAAACATTACATTGTCCTCTTAGCCGCTCAGAATATCGTCTACTTCTCCGTGCTGATAATGCTGATAGCCGTCTCACACCTCTGGGGCGAGAAATTGGTTTGATTGATGATAGACGGTGGAAACTATACCAGGATAAGCAAGCCCGTATCTTGGAAGAAAAGAAGCGATTAAAGGCTGTGAGGATTTCAGGTTATTATCATTTAGCTATATTATACTAATTGTTTTTCCTCAATTATGTTATTGAAATTAAATCAAAATGTGCAACTTGGGTAGGTTGGGTCATGTTAGGTGCCAGCCCAAGTCCAATGGTAAGATCTAAGTGGTCAACCCCATAGTAACCAGAACCCTAGGTTGACGTATCTGATTCAAATTGCAATTATGTAGTCAGGAACAGGAACTTACTGAAATGTATTCAACAAAAATTCTTGGATCATGCTCCCAAATTTTGAAGGCAGATATAAAGATAGGTGATAAATTTGTTTTTTGTGGGACAAAAGAGTAGAAAGGTTATGGTATAATGGTATTTACTGGGTAGCATTTTGCCTTCTATGCTACATAGGGTTCTCCCATGCACAGCAATTTCCTCATTCCCATCCAAATTCAAGAAATGTTTCTGTTCTTTCCTCTTTCTCTAACTCCCATTCCATAATGTGGTTTCTTGGGTCAACCTACAGACCAGAACCCAAACCTAGATGGAGTTGGATTTGGTTGGTTTAGATGGAGCTAGGTTTGATAACAATGTATAACATGTCCTAAGACTCAGTTTAAAGACCAAACTAAAATGCACATTTTGACCTGTCATCTTGAGAAGCAGGGCCCTGTTTAAGTTTTAGGATGGACCTCTTGACTTTGTTGTATGATCCAATCTTATAGGATGGATCTTGTTAACAGCTGTTACTTTTCCTATGTATAGTACCGCAGGGGTACTATTGTACTTTTACTCTTTTTTATTTTAGTTGCTGTCGCCCTAGTATATATATTAAAAAAGCTGCGCCGCCAGTAGCATCTTTGCTCTCAGTTCTCTCTTCTCTCTTCTTCTCTCTCTTTTCTCTCTTCTTCCATTCTTCTCTCCTGCATAACATGGTAT